>CAWUFW010020340.1:30764-154659 GCA_963921515.1 Calotriton arnoldi | reverse complement strand
TGTATATTGCTATTATGTATATGTTCTTTACCTTACAGAGATTTAACGCTTTCAGCAGTTCTGAAGTGTTCCTGGTAACAGTAAGTTATGCGGTTACACTTTTCTGCCACAGGTTAGGGTGTACCTTAGAGTGTACATACCGCCGTGGCTTTTTGGTCCTGAAGAAAGCCTCGCTAAGTTGCATCTATGAGGCTGAAACATGTAGACCATGTCTTTTTACACCAGTGATGTGACTGGGCAATTTACCCAGTTTACCGTCCACCTCACGTTTTAGCCTTGATTTACCTTGCCACTAATAAATTATTCTTGTGGTTGGGTAGACTCAATTTTAACTATTCACCTTGATTCACTTTCTTGCACTGTCACTGTCATAATCAACCTGCTCCGCTGTAACCAGGCGTTGAAGCACACCAGAGAGGCATTCGGCCTTCTGGTGGGAACCCAATGATGAAGCATGTCACCAACCAGGTTGGTGAGTGAGGGTTCTTTTACACTCTTGAGTGACTCTCTTTGCCGTTGTGATTTTCCTTTGGCTCCACTCTTGTGTTGTTTTTGCTATATTTCCAGGGGGTTTAAGAGTGGCTCCGTTATTCTACCCTCCCTCCCTTTTTGGTTATGAATATTAGGCAGCGTACAGCTGCGGGAGTTTATTTACACTGTTTGAACCTTTGACTTCTTGATCCTTCATTAGGATCTTTTTATTAGGACTTTCTGATGGAGAACCTTGGGCTTTCTTTTTCTAATGAAGAGGTGGATGCCATTCTGGCAGTCCCCTCACTTTTTGCAGATCCCACTATTGCACAGACTATCTCACAAACATCTGAATGGGATAAACTCACCGATCAAAAACGTAATAGGATTAGGACCATCCTGCATGGTACAATTTTGACGGAGTATTTACGTAACAATACTGCACCTAAGGGCCTGCTAGTTACTAACGCCCCCAGAATCTTTCTGGAAGATGCCGTTTTTCGTAAAGAATGGGCACAGATCGCGTGGCATTGTACCCGCGACTGGTTGGTACTGATAATAAAAACGTCTTTACGATTATCGGAGACTTTACTGGTAGAAATACAGTTGACTGAAAATCATTTTAGGACTACATTGACTGGCTATAAAAAGAAATTGGACGAACTTAATAAAGAAATCAGTGAATATAAAGACAATCTGACTCAAACTAAGATTCAAAAATTTCAAAAAGATCTTAAGCGGTTTGCTTTTACTAAAGTCTACCCCTACTCTGACCCTGAGTATACTCCCCCCTCTAGGAATACCACTTATTCGGACTCTTCTGATGATACTTCCACGACGAGTGGTTCTAGTGGTGGCAGTTCCAGGTTAAGACAGAGGGGTAGTGGTAGGTTTAAGCAACATTATCAGCCTCAACCTTGGCCTCCTGTGTCCATGCCGGGTGGCCAATACCAACAACCACCCTACCCTATGCTGGGTTGGAGCCCATTCTTTATGCCTTTTCCCTATCAACAAAGCAACTACAGACCCCCTTTTTTAGAGAGGGGCAGGAGGGGGCGAGGAAGAAGAAGAGATCCCAATCGAGTCCACTGGGAGCAGGAGGATCCGGTGGGCAACAATACTCGCAGCAAGGCGAGGGATCAAGCAGCAGGGACGAGCAATCAGAGACTTTGATCACAAACCTGTCGAAATTAAGTCTTACTCCAATTGAAAGTAAAGTTCTTGAGAAAGGACTTGGGTTTGTGCCTACGGCACGGTTAGACAAATTTCGTTTACATTGCGAACTGTCGAATTTTTTCAGGAAATTGCGCTTGAAGGCTTACTTTGAGAAGATCACATTATCAAATGATTCAAGCTCTGTAGGTGATACGGGTTTAAGGATCAAGTCCACCTTTACCCCCCAACACACACTGTCCCGCCTGAGATTCTAACTTTCGAACAAGCGGTATTTAATGATATTGAGAAGTTTGAAGACAATGGTGTTTTTAAAAATCTGAGCGCTGTTGAGTTTCAAGCACTTCAATCCCTCCAGATGAATACTTCTGTTGTCATAAAGCCGGCAGATAAAGGAGGGGGTCTGGTTATACTGGACAAAGAAGACTATGATAAAGAATGTAGGCGCCTTCTGGATGATCGCAAAAATTATACGCCCCTGACCAGTGATCCCTCATCATCTATTAGAGCAATGATTGTCAACCTGGTGAACCATGCTGAATTCAGTGGATATATCTCTAAATCAGAGGCCGATTTTTTGACTATCGGTGATGGTGTTGTTCCTTACTTTTACACCTTACCAAAAACTCATAAGAATAAGTTACCTCCACCAGGACGCCCGATAGTCTCCGGTATCGGTTCACTGTTGGAACCGCTATCACGATTTTGTGATTTTTATCTTAAACCTTTGGTTCAACAGACGTCGACCTACCTGAAGGACACCAAGAGTTTATTGGCCCTGCTGAATGATCTGGAGATAGATGATGAATCAATAATATTGGTTTCTTTAGACATCGAGAGTCTATATACCAGCATTCCGCAGGATGATACTATCAAAGTACTTGGCAAAGCGCTGGAAGAGGCTGTATGGGAATACAATACCCCAAAGCAGTTTATTATTGAATGTGCAACCTTAGCGCTGAAGCAAAATTTCTTTGAATATGAGGGTGAGCTGTTTCTTCAAACAACTGGGACTTCCATGGGAAGCACTTTTGCCCCAAGTGTGGCCGGACTCTATGTTTTTGATTTTGAAAAGAGGTTTATCCTGTCTGAGAGCAACCCTTTTTCATCAGGGATTGCCTTTTGGAAAAGGTATATAGATGATATACTGGTCATCTGGCAGGGACCTGAACAGACTTTGACCACTTTTTTGGAATGGATAAATACCTGTGATCCTAATTTGAAATTTACATCTACATTTGATATGAAGGAAATGGTCTTTTTAGATGTGACCATTATGAAAATAGATGGTGGGCTTACCACTAAGACCTATTATAAACCAACAGCTAAGAACAACCTTCTTGATTTCACCAGTTTTCATCCACGACCGCTGCGTGAAAATCTTCCGTACGGTCAGTATCTCCGTATTCGGAGAAACTGTAGTAGGGTTGATGATTTCAAACTACAGTCTATAGGTTTAACAACTAAACTACGAAATCGTGGCTACCCAGATAAAATTCTGAAAAAGAGTTATAAGAGAGCAAGAAACCAACCTAGGGCTGCTCTATTGGAGGACAATACTAACCAGCAGAATGAAGTCCCCATGACCTGTGTTACTACTTATAGCGCAGCGTCTAATGCCCTAACAAGATCCATTAACAAAAACTGGAGAATCCTATCAAATATCAATAAGGATTGGTGTAAACCTCTCTTCTCTTTCCGGCGGGCAAGAAACTTGAGGGACACACTGGTGCATACTCGACCTAAAAGAACAAGCAGCAGTAACCCCCCATCTGTCCTACAAACTTGGGGTCTTCCGCCAATTGTGGGCCATTTTCCTTGCACTGACTGTAGTGTTTGCCATTTGACCAGGGCTACCAAAACACTGAATTTGGAACCGAATAGAGTATGGACACAGAGGGTGCATACCAATTGTAATTCTAGTAACGTGGTCTACCTTATCACATGCCCATGTGGCCTACGCTACGTCGGCATGACGACTAGGAGGATCAAACTACGCATTTGCGAACATCGAAGCATGATACGGTGCAAGAAAAGTATTACAAAAATGACGGAACATTTCCTCCAAATGAACCACACAACCAATGATTTGCATTGGACTGTTGTGGAGCAAATTAAACAGAATAATAACACCCAGAAGGCCTTATTTGAAAAAGAACAACGGTGGGTGTACCGTCTTGACACACATAGGCAAGGCCTTAATGACAATATTCCTTGGGGGTCCATACTGAATCGATGACTGTATTAGAGTAGCAGTTTCATCTTTTTGAGGTTATCTGGTTTTTCGTTTTTGGTTTTTCTGGGCAAATTATAAGTGATGTCCTACTACTGAATTACTCGGCTCTGTAATATGCCAAGAGCGCTTGAAACTAGAATACCAGTTTAACTCCGTCTGCATCTGGTTCATTCTAAATCTTTGAGCTACACCTTTCTCACTGATTTATCGGTTTTAATGACAAATAATCTGCAATTAGGTTAGTGTACTTTACACCAATATTTGAGGTAGGTTTTTCCTGACACGGAAATTATTGCAATTTTATTGACGCAACTATCTGTCTTGGCATTTCCGTTCAGGCATTTACCTCATTTTATTTTGTTAACTTTAAAGTGTTCGTATTATTTATTTGGTGGTACACTGATAAAGTTTTTGATTGTCAATGCAACGTTCTAGTTGTTTTCTTGAACGTGTGTGTGAGCTTGCAGTGAGCGTGGCCACGTCATTGTGTAGGCGTCACAGATCTGGGCTCACGTGGTGCGGAAACACTGCTTTTAAATATCGGCGTGTGCGGGAATACCTTACCATCGGGATCCTGCTGCCGGGTGAATTTAGGTGTTTCTGTGAGCGTCGGACTTTGGAGTAGTGAGTACTCATCTGTGTCCATGAACAAAGCACGTAATGAATTTCTTGGTAACGTGCGAATATTCATGTGACTCTTTATGTTACAGAGTGTGACTACAAGTCCTCGCTCCCCGCCTGGGTCCATGACGTGATATTTTACCGCGTTATCTGTAAGAACATTTTTCTTCTATCACTAGCCTCTCTGTTCTCCTGAGGGTCCTAATTTTTCTATCACGCTCTTTTGCGTTTTTAAGTCAGGTTCACACTGTATATAACATTTATTGCGACAAAACGCTATTGCACCGGTTAAATTACGTTCCCTGTGTGCAATCTTCATATCTAAATGATTTCTAGGTTCGCTCTCCCATATAACCAGTTGAGATGCTACGCTATTCTATTGAATGCATATGCAATTGATTAAGCAATTATTAGTCTTGAATCGTGGCACAGAGAGTAGCCCAAATATCACGACTGGGTGTATGTTTGTTTGTATATGTACTCTGTATATTGCTATTATGTATATGTTCTTTACCTTACAGAGATTTAACGCTTTCAGCAGTTCTGAAGTGTTCCTGGTAACAGTAAGTTATGCGGTTACACTTTTCTGCCACAGGTTAGGGTGTACCTTAGAGTGTACATACCGCCGTGGCTTTTTGGTCCTGAAGAAAGCCTCGCTAAGTTGCATCTATGAGGCTGAAACATGTAGACCATGTCTTTTTTACACCAGTGATGTGACTGGGCAATTTACCCAGTTTACCGTCCACCTCACGTTTTTAGCCTTGATTTACCTTGCCACTAATAAATTATTCTTGTGGTTGGGTAGACTCAATTTTAACTATTCACCTTGATTCACTTTCTTGCACTGTCACTGTCATAATCAACCTGCTCCGCTGTAACCAGGCGTTGAAGCACACCAGAGAGGCATTCGGCCTCTCTGGTGGGAACCCAATGATGAAGCATGTCACCAACCAGGTTGGTGAGTGAGGGTTCTTTTTACACTCTTGAGTGACTCTCTTTGCCGTTGTGATTTTCCTTTGGCTCCACTCTTGTGTTGTTTTTGCTATATTTCCAGGGGGTTTAAGAGTGGCTCCGTTATTCTACCCTCCCTCCCTTTTTTGGTTATGAATATTAGGCAGCGTACAGCTGCATGAGTTTATTTACACTGTTTGAACCTTTGACTTCTTGATCCTTCATTAGGATCTTTTTATTAGGACTTTCTGATGGAGAACCTTGGGCTTTCTTTTTCTAATGAAGAGGTGGATGCCATTCTGGCAGTCCCCTCACTTTTTGCAGATCCCACTATTGCACAGACTATCTCACAAACATCTGAATGGGATAAACTCACCGATCAAAAACGTAATAGGATTAGGACCATCCTGCATGGTACAATTTTGACGGAGTATTTACGTAACAATACTGCACCTAAGGGCCTGCTAGTTACTAACGCCCCCAGAATCTTTCTGGAAGATGCCGTTTTTCGTAAAGAATGGGCACAGATCGCGTGGCATTGTACCCGCGACTGGTTGGTACTGATAATAAAAACGTCTTTACGATTATCGGAGACTTTACTGGTAGAAATACAGTTGACTGAAAATCATTTTAGGACTACATTGACTGGCTATAAAAAGAAATTGGACGAACTTAATAAAGAAATCAGTGAATATAAAGACAATCTGACTCAAACTAAGATTCAAAAATTTCAAGAAGATCTTAAGCGGTTTGCTTTTACTAAAGTCTACCCCTACTCTGACCCTGAGTATACTCCCCCTCTAGGAATACCACTTATTCGGATTCTTCTGATGATACTTCCACGACGAGTGGTTCTAGTGGTGGCAGTTCCAGGTTAAGACAGAGGGGTAGGGGTAGGTTTAAGCAACATTATCAGCCTCAACCTTGGCCTCCTGTGTCCATGCCGGGTGGCCAATACCAACAACCACCCTACCCTATGCTGGGTTGGAACCCAGGCGTTATGCCTTTTCCCTATCAACAAAGCAACTACAGACCCCCTTTTTTAGAGAGGGGCAGGAGGGGAAGAGGAAGAAGAAGAGATCCCAATCGAGTCCACTGGGAGCAGGAGGATCCGGTGGGCAACAATACTCGCAGCAAGGCGAGGGATCAAGCAGCAGGGACGAGCAATCTGAGACTTTGATCACAAACCTGTCGAAATTAAGTCTTACTCCAATTGAAAGTAAAGTTCTTGAGAAAGGACTTGGGTTTGTGCCTACGGCACGGTTAGACAAATTTCGTTTACATTGCGAACTGTCGAATTTTTTCAGGAAATTGCGCTTGAAGGCTTACTTTGAGAAGATCACATTATCAAATGATTCAAGCTCTGTAGGTGATACGGGTTTAAGGATCAAGTCCACCTTTACCCCCCAACACACACTGTCCCGCCTGAGATTCTAACTTTCGAACAAGCGGTATTTAATGATATTGAGAAGTTTGAAGACAATGGTGTTTTTAAAAATCTGAGCGCTGTTGAGTTTCAAGCACTTCAATCCCTCCAGATGAATACTTCTGTTGTCATAAAGCCGGCAGATAAAGGAGGGGGTCTGGTTATACTGGACAAAGAAGACTATGATAAAGAATGTAGGCGCCTTCTGGATGATCGCAAAAATTATACGCCCCTGACCAGTGATCCCTCATCATCTATTAGAGCAATGATTGTCAACCTGGTGAACCATGCTGAATTCAGTGGATATATCTCTAAATCAGAGGCCGATTTTTTGACTAGCGGTGATGGTGTTGTTCCTTACTTTTACACCTTACCAAAAACTCATAAGAATAAGTTACCTCCACCAGGACGCCCGATAGTCTCCGGTATCGGTTCACTGTTGGAACCGCTATCACGATTTTGTGATTTTTATCTTAAACCTTTGGTTCAACAGACGTCGACCTACCTGAAGGACACCAAGAGTTTATTGGCCCTGCTGAATGATCTGGAGATAGATGATGAATCAATAATATTGGTTTCTTTAGACATCGAGAGTCTATATACCAGCATTCCGCAGGATGATACTATCAAAGTACTTGGCAAAGCGCTGGAAGAGGCTGTATGGGAATACAATACCCCAAAGCAGTTTATTATTGAATGTGCAACCTTAGCGCTGAAGCAAAATTTCTTTGAATATGAGGGTGAGCTGTTTCTTCAAACAACTGGGACTTCCATGGGAAGCACTTTTGCCCCAAGTGTGGCCGGACTCTATGTTTTTGATTTTGAAAAGAGGTTTATCCTGTCTGAGAGCAACCCTTTTTCATCAGGGATTGCCTTTTGGAAAAGGTATATAGATGATATACTGGTCATCTGGCAGGGACCTGAACAGACTTTGACCACTTTTTTGGAATGGATAAATACCTGTGATCCTAATTTGAAATTTACATCTACATTTGATATGAAGGAAATGGTCTTTTTAGATGTGACCATTATGAAAATAGATGGTGGGCTTACCACTAAGACCTATTATAAACCCACAGCTAAGAACAACCTTCTTGATTTCACCAGTTTTCATCCACGACTGCTGCGTGAAAATCTTCCGTACGGTCAGTATCTCCGTATTCGGAGAAACTGTAGTAGGGTTGATGATTTCAAACTACAGTCTATAGGTTTAACAACTAAACTACGAAATCGTGGCTACCCAGATAAAATTCTGAAAAAGAGTTATAAGAGAGCAAGAAACCAACCTAGGGCTGCTCTATTGGAGGACAATACTAACCAGCAGAATGAAGTCCCCATGACCTGTGTTACTACTTATAGCGCAGCGTCTAATGCCCTAACAAGATCCATTAACAAAAACTGGAGAATCCTATCAAATATCAATAAGGACTGGTGTAAACCTCTCTTTTCTTTCCGGCGGGCAAGAAACTTGAGGGACACACTGGTGCATACTCGACCTAAAAGAGCAAGCGGCAGTAACCCCCATCTGTCCTACAAACTTGGGGTCTTCCGCCAATTGTGGGCCATTTTCCTTGCACTGACTGTAGTGTTTGCCATTTGACCAGGGCTACCAAAACACTGAATTTGGAACCGAATAGAGTATGGACACAGAGGGTGCATACCAATTGTAATTCTAGTAACGTGGTCTACCTTATCACATGCCCATGTGGCCTACGCTACGTCGGCATGACGACTAGGAGGATCAAACTACGCATTTGCGAACATCGAAGCATGATACGGTGCAAGAAAAGTATTACAAAAATGACGGAACATTTCCTCCAAATGAACCACACAACCAATGATTTGCATTGGACTGTTGTGGAGCAAATTAAACAGAATAATAACACCCAGAAGGCCTTATTTGAAAAAGAACAACGGTGGGTGTACCGTCTTGACACACATAGGCAAGGCCTTAATGACAATATTCCTTGGGGGTCCATACTGAATCGATGACTGTATTAGAGTAGCAGTTTCATCTTTTTGAGGTTATCTGGTTTTTCGTTTTTGGTTTTTCTGGGCAAATTATAAGTGATGTCCTACTACTGAATTACTCGGCTCTGTAATATGCCAAGAGCGCTTGAAACTAGAATACCAGTTTAACTCCGTCTGCATCTGGTTCATTCTAAATCTTTGAGCTACACCTTTCTCACTGATTTATCGGTTTTAATGACAAATAATCTGCAATTAGGTTAGTGTACTTTACACCAATATTTGAGGTAGGTTTTTCCTGACACGGAAATTATTGCAATTTTATTGACGCAACTATCTGTCTTGGCATTTCCGTTCAGGCATTTACCTCATTTTATTTTGTTAACTTTAAAGTGTTCGTATTATTTATTTGGTGGTACACTGATAAAGTTTTTGATTGTCAATGCAACGTTCTAGTTGTTTTCTTGAACGTGTGTGTGAGCTTGCAGTGAGCGTGGCCACGTCATTGTGTAGGCGTCACAGATCTGGGCTCACGTGGTGCGGAAACACTGCTTTTAAATATCGGCGTGTGCGGGAATACCTTACCATCGGGATCCTGCTGCCGGGTGAATTTAGGTGTTTCTGTGAGCGTCGGACTTTGGAGTAGTGAGTACTCATCTGTGTCCATGAACAAAGCACGTAATGAATTTCTTGGTAACGTGCGAATATTCATGTGACTCTTTATGTTACAGAGTGTGACTACAAGTCCTCGCTCCCCGCCTGGGTCCATGACGTGATATTTTACCGCGTTATCTGTAAGAACATTTTTCTTCTATCACTAGCCTCTCTGTTCTCCTGAGGGTCCTAATTTTTCTATCACGCTCTTTTGCGTTTTTAAGTCAGGTTCACACTGTATATAACATTTATTGCGACAAAACGCTATTGCACCGGTTAAATTACGTTCCCTGTGTGCAATCTTCATATCTAAATGATTTCTAGGTTCGCTCTCCCATATAACCAGTTGAGATGCTACGCTATTCTATTGAATGCATATGCAATTGATTAAGCAATTATTAGTCTTGAATCGTGGCACAGAGAGTAGCCCAAATATCACGACTGGGTGTATGTTTGTTTGTATATGTACTCTGTATATTGCTATTATGTATATGTTCTTTACCTTACAGAGATTTAACGCTTTCAGCAGTTCTGAAGTGTTCCTGGTAACAGTAAGTTATGCGGTTACACTTTTCTGCCACAGGTTAGGGTGTACCTTAGAGTGTACATACCGCCGTGGCTTTTTGGTCCTGAAGAAAGCCTCGCTAAGTTGCATCTATGAGGCTGAAACATGTAGACCATGTCTTTTTTACACCAGTGATGTGACTGGGCAATTTACCCAGTTTACCGTCCACCTCACGTTTTTAGCCTTGATTTACCTTGCCACTAATAAATTATTCTTGTGGTTGGGTAGACTCAATTTTAACTATTCACCTTGATTCACTTTCTTGCACTGTCACTGTCATAATCAACCTGCTCCGCTGTAACCAGGCGTTGAAGCACACCAGAGAGGCATTCGGCCTCTCTGGTGGGAACCCAATGATGAAGCATGTCACCAACCAGGTTGGTGAGTGAGGGTTCTTTTACACTCTTGAGTGACTCTCTTTGCCGTTGTGATTTTCCTTTGGCTCCACTCTTGTGTTGTTTTTGCTATATTTCCAGGGGGTTTAAGAGTGGCTCCGTTATTCTACCCTCCCTCCCTTTTTGGTTATGAATATTAGGCAGCGTACAGCTGCAGGAGTTTATTTACACTGTTTGAACCTTTGACTTCTTGATCCTTCATTAGGATCTTTTTATTAGGACTTTCTGATGGAGAACCTTGGGCTTTCTTTTTCTAATGAAGAAGTGGATGCCATTCTGGCAGTCCCCTCACTTTTTGCAGATCCCACTATTGCACAGACTATCTCACAAACATCTGAATGGGATAAACTCACCGATCAAAAACGTAATAGGATTAGGACCATCCTGCATGGTACAATTTTGACGGAGTATTTACGTAACAATACTGCACCTAAGGGCCTGCTAGTTACTAACGCCCCCAGAATCTTTCTGGAAGATGCCGTTTTCGTAAAGAATGGGCACAGATCGCGTGGCATTGTACCCGCGACTGGTTGGTACTGATAATAAAAACGTCTTTACGATTATCGGAGACTTTACTGGTAGAAATACAGTTGACTGAAAATCATTTTAGGACTACATTGACTGGCTATAAAAAGAAATTGGACGAACTTAATAAAGAAATCAGTGAATATAAAGACAATCTGACTCAAACTAAGATTCAAAAATTTCAAGAAGATCTTAAGCGGTTTGCTTTTACTAAAGTCTACCCCTACTCTGACCCTGAGTATACTCCCCTCTAGGAATACCACTTATTCGGATTCTTCTGATGATACTTCCACGACGAGTGGTTCTAGTGGTGGCAGTTCCAGGTTAAGACAGAGGGGTAGGGGTAGGTTTAAGCAACATTATCAGCCTCAACCTTGGCCTCCTGTGTCCATGCCGGGTGGCCAATACCAACAACCACCCTACCCTATGCTGGGTTGGAACCCAGGCTTTATGCCTTTTCCCTATCAACAAAGCAACTACAGACCCCCTTTTTTAGAGAGGGGCAGGAGGGGAAGAGGAAGAAGAAGAGATCCCAATCGAGTCCACTGGGAGCAGGAGGATCCGGTGGGCAACAATACTCGCAGCAAGGCGAGGGATCAAGCAGCACGGACGAGCAATCAGAGACTTTGATCACAAACCTGTCGAAATTAAGTCTTACTCCAATTGAAAGTAAAGTTCTTGAGAAAGGACTTGGGTTTGTGCCTACGGCACGGTTAGACAAATTTCGTTTACATTGCGAACTGTTGAATTTTTTCAGGAAATTGCGCTTGAAGGCTTACTTTGAGAAGATCACATTATCAAATGATTCAAGCTCTGTAGGTGATACGGGTTTAAGGATCAAGTCCACCTTTACCCCCCCAACACACACTGTCCCGCCTGAGATTCTAACTTTCGAACAAGCGGTATTTAATGATATTGAGAAGTTTGAAGACAATGGTGTTTTTAAAAATCTGAGCGCTGTTGAGTTTCAAGCACTTCAATCCCTCCAGATGAATACTTCTGTTGTCATAAAGCCGGCAGATAAAGGAGGGGGTCTGGTTATACTGGACAAAGAAGACTATGATAAAGAATGTAGGCGCCTTCTGGATGATCGCAAAAATTATACGCCCCTGACCAGTGATCCCTCATCATCTATTAGAGCAATGATTGTCAACCTGGTGAACCATGCTGAATTCAGTGGATATATCTCTAAATCAGAGGCCGATTTTTTGACTAGCGGTGATGGTGTTGTTCCTTACTTTTACACCTTACCAAAAACTCATAAGAATAAGTTACCTCCACCAGGACGCCCGATAGTCTCCGGTATCGGTTCACTGTTGGAACCGCTATCACGATTTTGTGATTTTTATCTTAAACCTTTGGTTCAACAGACGTCGACCTACCTGAAGGACACCAAGAGTTTATTGGCCCTGCTGAATGATCTGGAGATAGATGATGAATCAATAATATTGGTTTCTTTAGACATCGAGAGTCTATATACCAGCATTCCGCAGGATGATACTATCAAAGTACTTGGCAAAGCGCTGGAAGAGGCTGTATGGGAATACAATACCCCAAAGCAGTTTATTATTGAATGTGCAACCTTAGCGCTGAAGCAAAATTTCTTTGAATATGAGGGTGAGCTGTTTCTTCAAACAACTGGGACTTCCATGGGAAGCACTTTTGCCCCAAGTGTGGCCGGACTCTATGTTTTTGATTTTGAAAAGAGGTTTATCCTGTCTGAGAGCAACCCTTTTTCATCAGGGATTGCCTTTTGGAAAAGGTATATAGATGATATACTGGTCATCTGGCAGGGACCTGAACAGACTTTGACCACTTTTTTGGAATGGATAAATACCTGTGATCCTAATTTGAAATTTACATCTACATTTGATATGAAGGAAATGGTCTTTTTAGATGTGACCATTATGAAAATAGATGGTGGGCTTACCACTAAGACCTATTATAAACCAACAGCTAAGAACAACCTTCTTGATTTCACCAGTTTTCATCCACGACCGCTGCGTGAAAATCTTCCGTACGGTCAGTATCTCCGTATTCGGAGAAACTGTAGTAGGGTTGATGATTTCAAACTACAGTCTATAGGTTTAACAACTAAACTACGAAATCGTGGCTACCCAGATAAAATTCTGAAAAAGAGTTATAAGAGAGCAAGAAACCAACCTAGGGCTGCTCTATTGGAGGACAATACTAACCAGCAGAATGAAGTCCCCATGACCTGTGTTACTACTTATAGCGCAGCGTCTAATGCCCTAACAAGATCCATTAACAAAAACTGGAGAATCCTATCAAATATCAATAAGGATTGGTGTAAACCTCTCTTTTCTTTCCGGCGGGCAAGAAACTTGAGGGACACACTGGTGCATACTCGACCTAAAAGAGCAAGCGGCAGTAACCCCCATCTGTCCTACAAACTTGGGGTCTTCCGCCAATTGTGGGCCATTTTCCTTGCACTGACTGTAGTGTTTGCCATTTGACCAGGGCTACCAAAACACTGAATTTGGAACCGAATAGAGTATGGACACAGAGGGTGCATACCAATTGTAATTCTAGTAACGTGGTCTACCTTATCACATGCCCATGTGGCCTACGCTACGTCGGCATGACGACTAGGAGGATCAAACTACGCATTTGCGAACATCGAAGCATGATACGGTGCAAGAAAAGTATTACAAAAATGACGGAACATTTCCTCCAAATGAACCACACAACCAATGATTTGCATTGGACTGTTGTGGAGCAAATTAAACAGAATAATAACACCCAGAAGGCCTTATTTGAAAAAGAACAACGGTGGGTGTACCGTCTTGACACACATAGGCAAGGCCTTAATGACAATATTCCTTGGGGGTCCATACTGAATCGATGACTGTATTAGAGTAGCAGTTTCATCTTTTTGAGGTTATCTGGTTTTTCGTTTTTGGTTTTTCTGGGCAAATTATAAGTGATGTCCTACTACTGAATTACTCGGCTCTGTAATATGCCAAGAGCGCTTGAAACTAGAATACCAGTTTAACTCCGTCTGCATCTGGTTCATTCTAAATCTTTGAGCTACACCTTTCTCACTGATTTATCGGTTTTAATGACAAATAATCTGCAATTAGGTTAGTGTACTTTACACCAATATTTGAGGTAGGTTTTTCCTGACACGGAAATTATTGCAATTTTATTGACGCAACTATCTGTCTTGGCATTTCCGTTCAGGCATTTACCTCATTTTATTTTGTTAACTTTAAAGTGTTCGTATTATTTATTTGGTGGTACACTGATAAAGTTTTTGATTGTCAATGCAACGTTCTAGTTGTTTTCTTGAACGTGTGTGTGAGCTTGCAGTGAGCGTGGCCACGTCATTGTGTAGGCGTCACAGATCTGGGCTCACGTGGTGCGGAAACACTGCTTTTAAATATCGGCGTGTGCGGGAATACCTTACCATCGGGATCCTGCTGCCGGGTGAATTTAGGTGTTTCTGTGAGCGTCGGACTTTGGAGTAGTGAGTACTCATCTGTGTCCATGAACAAAGCACGTAATGAATTTCTTGGTAACGTGCGAATATTCATGTGACTCTTTATGTTACAGAGTGTGACTACAAGTCCTCGCTCCCCGCCTGGGTCCATGACGTGATATTTTACCGCGTTATCTGTAAGAAAATTTTTCTTCTATCACTAGCCTCTCTGTTCTCCTGAGGGTCCTAATTTTTCTATCACGCTCTTTTGCATTTTTAAGTCAGGTTCACACTGTATATAACATTTATTGCGACAAAACGCTATTGCACCGGTT
Organism: Calotriton arnoldi; assembly: GCA_963921515.1. Classification (NCBI taxonomy): domain Eukaryota; kingdom Metazoa; phylum Chordata; class Amphibia; order Caudata; family Salamandridae; genus Calotriton; species Calotriton arnoldi. The sequence continues at coordinate 139,897 of CAWUFW010020340.1, read as the reverse complement.
AAATTACGTTCCCTGTGTGCAATCTTCATATCTAAATGATTTCTAGGTTCGCTCTCCCATATAACCAGTTGAGATGCTACGCTATTCTATTGATTGCATATGCAATTGATTAAGCAATTATTAGTCTTGAATCGTGGCACAGAGAGTAGCCCAAATATCACGACTGGGTGTATGTTTGTTTGTATATGTACTCTGTATATTGCTATTATGTATATGTTCTTTACCTTACAGAGATTTAACGCTTTCAGCAGTTCTGAAGTGTTCCTGGTAACAGTAAGTTATGCGGTTACACTTTTCTGCCACAGGTTAGGGTGTACCTTAGAGTGTACATACCGCCGTGGCTTTTTGGTCCTGAAGAAAGCCTCGCTAAGTTGCATCTATGAGGCTGAAACATGTAGACCATGTCTTTTTTACACCAGTGATGTGACTGGGCAATTTACCCAGTTTACCGTCCACCTCACGTTTTTAGCCTTGATTTACCTTGCCACTAATAAATTATTCTTGTGGTTGGGTAGACTCAATTTTAACTATTCACCTTGATTCACTTTCTTGCACTGTCACTGTCATAATCAACCTGCTCCGCTGTAACCAGGCGTTGAAGCACACCAGAGAGGCATTCGGCCTCTCTGGTGGGAACCCAATGATGAAGCATGTCACCAACCAGGTTGGTGAGTGAGGGTTCTTTTTACACTCTTGAGTGACTCTCTTTGCCGTTGTGATTTTCCTTTGGCTCCACTCTTGTGTTGTTTTTGCTATATTTCCAGGGGGTTTAAGAGTGGCTCCGTTATTCTACCCTCCCTCCCTTTTTTGGTTATGAATATTAGGCAGCGTACAGCTGCGGGAGTTTATTTACACTGTTTGAACCTTTGACTTCTTGATCCTTCATTAGGATCTTTTTATTAGGACTTTCTGATGGAGAACCTTGGGCTTTCTTTTTCTAATGAAGAGGTGGATGCCATTCTGGCAGTCCCCTCACTTTTTGCAGATCCCACTATTGCACAGACTATCTCACAAACATCTGAATGGGATAAACTCACCGATCAAAAACGTAATAGGATTAGGACCATCCTGCATGGTACAATTTTGACGGAGTATTTACGTAACAATACTGCACCTAAGGGCCTGCTAGTTACTAACGCCCCCAGAATCTTTCTGGAAGATGCCGTTTTTCGTAAAGAATGGGCACAGATCGCGTGGCATTGTACCCGCGACTGGTTGGTACTGATAATAAAAACGTCTTTACGATTATCGGAGACTTTACTGGTAGAAATACAGTTGACTGAAAATCATTTTAGGACTACATTGACTGGCTATAAAAAGAAATTGGACGAACTTAATAAAGAAATCAGTGAATATAAAGACAATCTGACTCAAACTAAGATTCAAAAATTTCAAGAAGATCTTAAGCGGTTTGCTTTTACTAAAGTCTACCCCTACTCTGACCCTGAGTATACTCCCCCTCTAGGAATACCACTTATTCGGATTCTTCTGATGATACTTCCACGACGAGTGGTTCTAGTGGTGGCAGTTCCAGGTTAAGACAGAGGGGTAGGGGTAGGTTTAAGCAACATTATCAGCCTCAACCTTGGCCTCCTGTGTCCATGCCGGGTGGCCAATACCAACAACCACCCTACCCTATGCTGGGTTGGAACCCAGGCTTTATGCCTTTTCCCTATCAACAAAGCAACTACAGACCCCCTTTTTTAGAGAGGGGCAGGAGGGGAAGAGGAAGAAGAAGAGATCCCAATCGAGTCCACTGGGAGCAGGAGGATCCGGTGGGCAACAATACTCGCAGCAAGGCGAGGGATCAAGCAGCACGGACGAGCAATCAGAGACTTTGATCACAAACCTGTCGAAATTAAGTCTTACTCCAATTGAAAGTAAAGTTCTTGAGAAAGGACTTGGGTTTGTAGCCTACGGCACGGTTAGACAAATTTCGTTTACATTGCGAACTGTCGAATTTTTTCAGGAAATTGCGCTTGAAGGCTTACTTTGAGAAGATCACATTATCAAATGATTCAAGCTCTGTAGGTGATACGGGTTTAAGGATCAAGTCCACCTTTACCCCCCAACACACACTGTCCCGCCTGAGATTCTAACTTTCGAACAAGCGGTATTTAATGATATTGAGAAGTTTGAAGACAATGGTGTTTTTAAAAATCTGAGCGCTGTTGAGTTTCAAGCACTTCAATCCCTCCAGATGAATACTTCTGTTGTCATAAAGCCGGCAGATAAAGGAGGGGGTCTGGTTATACTGGACAAAGAAGACTATGATAAAGAATGTAGGCGCCTTCTGGATGATCGCAAAAATTATACGCCCCTGACCAGTGATCCCTCATCATCTATTAGAGCAATGATTGTCAACCTGGTGAACCATGCTGAATTCAGTGGATATATCTCTAAATCAGAGGCCGATTTTTTGACTATCGGTGATGGTGTTGTTCCTTACTTTTACACCTTACCAAAAACTCATAAGAATAAGTTACCTCCACCAGGACGCCCGATAGTCTCCGGTATCGGTTCACTGTTGGAACCGCTATCACGATTTTGTGATTTTTATCTTAAACCTTTGGTTCAACAGACGTCGACCTACCTGAAGGACACCAAGAGTTTATTGGCCTTGCTGAATGATCTGGAGATAGATGATGAATCAATAATATTGGTTTCTTTAGACATCGAGAGTCTATATACCAGCATTCCGCAGGATGATACTATCAAAGTACTTGGCAAAGCGCTGGAAGAGGCTGTATGGGAATACAATACCCCAAAGCAGTTTATTATTGAATGTGCAACCTTAGCGCTGAAGCAAAATTTCTTTGAATATGAGGGTGAGCTGTTTCTTCAAACAACTGGGACTTCCATGGGAAGCACTTTTGCCCCAAGTGTGGCCGGACTCTATGTTTTTGATTTTGAAAAGAGGTTTATCCTGTCTGAGAGCAACCCTTTTTCATCAGGGATTGCCTTTTGGAAAAGGTATATAGATGATATACTGGTCATCTGGCAGGGACCTGAACAGACTTTGACCACTTTTTTGGAATGGATAAATACCTGTGATCCTAATTTGAAATTTACATCTACATTTGATATGAAGGAAATGGTCTTTTTAGATGTGACCATTATGAAAATAGATGGTGGGCTTACCACTAAGACCTATTATAAACCAACAGCTAAGAACAACCTTCTTGATTTCACCAGTTTTCATCCACGACCGCTGCGTGAAAATCTTCCGTACGGTCAGTATCTCCGTATTCGGAGAAACTGTAGTAGGGTTGATGATTTCAAACTACAGTCTATAGGTTTAACAACTAAACTACGAAATCGTGGCTACCCAGATAAAATTCTGAAAAAGAGTTATAAGAGAGCAAGAAACCAACCTAGGGCTGCTCTATTGGAGGACAATACTAACCAGCAGAATGAAGTCCCCATGACCTGTGTTACTACTTATAGCGCAGCGTCTAATGCCCTAACAAGATCCATTAACAAAAACTGGAGAATCCTATCAAATATCAATAAGGATTGGTGTATGTGAGAAGTTGGCATGGCATATGCTGTCCACTAATTATAGTGGGCACCTTGCACCAGTCCAAACAACCCCTTATTGGAGATAGGTTAAAGACAACCTTATTGAAAGCTATCCTAGTGGTAGCTATGGAGAGCAGCCTTCAGGCTAAGTCTTGAAGGAATGTAAAGCAGCTTGTTTTACCAGTCTATAATCTCTTGAGTGACCAAATGAAAGAGCACCACACCAGGTATATATTCAAAATATATGTATTTATTGCTAAACACACCCCTCTAGTCTCTTTATGAGGCTAGAGTTCGAAGTACATAAGTTATAAGATATTAAATCACAGTAATAGCACAAATACACGTTTGGGCCCTAGGGGCGTACCAAACCATATACCAATAAAGTGGTATGCGAACCACGACTGAACTAGACACTAGGCCTAGAGCCTCTAGAAGCGCTTGGACCACAAGGAACCACCCAAGGTAGTGACACAGGGGACCCACGGGAGACGCGTGCAGTGTAAATACACAACTGCGATACGCCGTTAACTTCTATGGAGAAAGTCGGGATCGGGAAAATAGAGGAAAGGGACACTTAAAAGAGGACTAGGACAAAACCCTTTGAGATCTAGGACTTTGAAGAGTCTCTACCCACGGGAGCACCAGAGTACTCGTGTTACCTCACCCAGGGAAGCCGGGTGCATAGGTGCCTTTCGGGGTCGGGTTTCGTCGTCGATTCGAATGGCGATCTGCTGCAAAGTGCTGCTGGCGGCCAAGAGAAAAGTGTCCGGGTGGATCCAAGAGTGGATCGGAGTTCTGGTGAACCTGAAAGCAGAGGGGACAGAGTCTGGGTCACTAGCCAGTGACCAGGAAGGCGATGGACAGATGCCCACCGATGTCGAGTGCTTCAGGTGCGTTGACGGTCATCTTGACTCTTCAGCCATGAGATCCAGGAGGCGTTGTCGGCAACCAGGAGCAGGATTCGGGCTGGTACACAATGTCTGTCGAGTGCTGAGGTGTCGGCGACCGGATTGGACCCAACAAGCCTTGGCAACGGCAAGTCTCGAAGAAGATGTAGATCGTCGATGGTGCAGACCAGCAAGGTCTGTGGAACTCACCCAGCGAGGGTAAGTGAGGGCAGGCCTGGAGCAACCAGGATGCCAAGGAAGAAAAGGATTGGCCTTCGTTACGGGCTACTAGCCAACGGGCTAGCGACCGCGAAGGAGCCTTGTGACGCCGCACGTGGAGCTGGCTTACAGGACACTCGTAGAGTGGGGGCCAGTGATCTTCGGTGCAGGTGGTGCTGGAGGCTAGGGCTACTCGGAGCCTAAAGCACGACTTCTTGGGAGACCCAGAAGATGGTGCACTTGCAAATGTGCTCGGTGTCCAGGGGTCACGGTCTCAAGTCACCCACGATAGCCACGGGCCTCAGCTTTGCTGGGGACTCAGGGTAGCCTCAGGGAAGTCTGAGAATCCACCTCTGGTGATGCGATGACTTCGGCGTCCGACAGGAGCTTCAGAAATGCGAACCAGACAGATGCTTCTTTGGTGCCTGCCAAGCAGGGGAGTCACTCCTTGACCCCAAGGGAGATTCTTCAGTCCTCTAATCTTGTCGTAGAGCGTCGAAGGTCCAGGATTCAGTTTCAGAGTTTCGTCCAGGTATAATCTAAAGTCCTAAGGACTGGGTTCCTACCTTTATTCTAAAGATAGGGGTTGGACTACTCTGTGGCCCCACCTATGGGTGGGTCAGGGCAGAGGGGTGGCTACACCCCTTTCCCTTTGTCCAGTTCGCGCCAAAGCAGGGGCTGGAAGCCCCTGATCCGGTTTGAACTGGGGTATGCACAGGGACACCAAATGTGCCCCCAGTGCAGGACTTCAAAGCACACAGATGGTGCTCCCGCCCAGCCCCAATACACATTATCCTGTCTGGGGAGGTGGTCACACCTCCCTGGGACAGGAAACCTATTGTCCAGGCCTCCCCTGCCAGAGTTTCGTCCAGCAGCAGGAGGCCAGACTCGTGTCTGTGGCAGCAGCATCCATTTTGTGATGCCAGGGCTCTGGAGAGAAGTTACCGGGTTAGTCAGGGTTAACATGTCTTTCCCTCTAGAAGGGTGGAATGCTACCCCCGCCGCCAGAATTGGCGGGGGGTAGTATTCCAAGATGTTTGACACCAAACACGACATGTTTAGGTGCAGCCATTCCAAAGTTAGCATTTTACCGCGAGGATATAATGCGCTTAAGAGTATATGGTCAGGCTGCACTACAAACAGCATCAGAGATGGTCTCCGAACGCTGCAGAGGGGCCCTGCTCACGCAGGGGCACCCTCTCACATAGGAACCACGCACTCTGCCTTTAGGATTGATAAGGCCTGCCTTAGGAGTGACTTATAGGTTTATATGTGTGTATGTATTTCGTGATATAGGTAACCTATATCACAGTAAGGGGTGCATGCACCACCTTACCCAGGCTGCAGTAGCAGACCTGTGGTGTCAGTTTGGATGGCCTTCCAGGGGTGGCATAATACATGCTGCAGCCCCTGGCAGGCCTCTGAGGTACCTATGCCCTTGGTACATAGTATACCATATACTAGGGACTTATAAGGGCACTCCAGATCCCAATCAGTGATGTGCCTAAGGCACATGGAAACCATTTTAGAGAGGAAGCAGCTAGGCTGGGGTTCTGATTAGCAGGGCCCCAGCCAGACTAATGTCGAAAAACAGTGAAGCATCAGCAAAAAGTGGGGGTACCCATGTGAAGCAGATCCTACTCTCCTACACAACCCCCCCAAACGTAGGGACATTAAACTAACCTTGCCCAGTTAAGTCTTCATGTTCTAAGTGGAAATACCTAGAGAGTCCATCTGCATTCGCATGGTTACTCCCAGGCCTATGTTCCACTGTAAAGTCCATCCCCTGTAGGGAAATGGACCACCTAAGCAGTTTGGGGTTTTCACCCTTCATTTGTTTTAGCCATAAGAGGGGCTTATGGTCTGTCTGAACCAGGAAGTGGGTACCAAACAAGTATGGCCTCAACTTCTTCAGAGCCCAGACCACAGCAAAGGCCTCCCTCTCTATGGCTGACCAACGTTTCTCTCTAGGGGTCAGCCTTCTGCTAATGAAAGCTACTGGCTGATCCTGACCTTCTTCATTCAATTGTGACAGTACAGCCCCTACCCCCAATTCAGATGCATCAGTTTGAACAATGAACTTCTTGGAGTAATCAGGACTCTGCAGAATTGGAGCAGTGCACATGGCCTGCTTGAGGTCATCAAATGCCTTTTGACAGCTAGCTGTCCACTGAACCTTTTGGGCATTTTCTTAGAAGTTAAGTCATTCAGGGGTGTCACTATTGATCCATACCCCTTGACAAATCTCCTATAGTACCCAGTCAGGCCTACGAAGGCTCTCACCTGAGTCTGGGTAGTGGGAGCAGTCCAGTCCATGATGGTCTGGATCTTGCTCTGCAAAGGTTGAACCTGGCCTCCACCCACAAGGTGGCCCAGGTACACAACCTGACTCTGCCCTATCTGGCACTTAGTGGCCTTGATAGTCAGGCCTGCCTTTTGCAGGGCCTGTAAAACATTCCTGAGGTGGACCAGGTGATCCTCCCAGGTGGAGCTAAAGACAGCAATATCATCTAGATAAGCTGCACTATAGGCTTCCAGTCCTGTGAGAACTGTATTCACCAACCTCTGGAAAGTGGCAGGTGCATTCTTCAGACCAAAGGGCATTACCACAAATTGATAATGTCCACTAGGGGTTGAGAATGCTGTTTTGGGCTTTGCAGTATCAGCTAGTCTGATCTGCCAGTAGCCAGCTGTTAGGTCAAATGTGCTGAGATATTTGGCAGAGGCCAAAGTATCTATGAGCTCATCTGCCCTGGGTATTGGATGGGCATCAGTCCTAGTGACTGCATTGAGACCCCTGTAGTCTACACAAAACCTCATCTCTCTTTTTCCACCACTGGTGTGAGGTTTCGGTACAAGGACTACTGGACTAGCCCAAGGGCTATCTGAGGGTTCAATTACTCCCAATTCCAACATTTTCTGGACTTCAGTCCTGATACAGTCCCTGACATGGTCAGGTTGCCTATAAATCTTGTTTTTAATAGGCAGACTGTCCCCAGTGTCCACTTCATGAGTGCACCAGGTGGTCTGACTGGGTGTCAGTGAAAACATATGTCGAAACTGATTGAGGACTTGCCTGCAATCAGTTTGTTGCTGGGTAGTGAGGCTGCCTGCCAAGGCTACACCATCAACTGACCCATCGTCAGGGTTCTGTGAGAGCAGGTCAGGGAGTGGGTCACTCTCTTCCTCCTGCCCTTCATCAGTAGCCATGAGCAAGCCCATGTCTGCCCTGTCCACATATGGTTTTAACCTGTTGACATGGAGAACCCTGTGGGGACTCCTGGGTGTTCCTAGGTCCACTAAGTAAGTGACCTCACCCTTCTGCTCAACAATAGTGTGGGGTCCACTCCATTTATCTTGGAGAGCTGCTGGGGCCACTGGCTCCAACACCCACACCTTCTGTCCTGGCTGGTAAACAGTCAGAACAGCCTTTGGTCATGCCAGGCCTTTTGAAGTTCCTGGCTAGCCTCAAGGTTTTTCGTTGCCTTTTTCATGTACTCAGCCATCCTGGAGCGGAGACCAAGTACATAGTCCACTATATCTTGCTTTGGGGGCTTGAGAGGTAACTCCCATCCTTCCTTCACCAAGCACAGTGGACCCCTCACAGGGTGGCCAAACAGAAGTTCAAAAGGGCTGTAACCAACCCCCTTCTGAGGCACCTCCCTATATGCGAATAAAAGGCAGGGCAAGAGTATGTCCCATCTACGCCTAAGCTTTTCTGGGAGCCCTTTAATCATGCCCTTCAAGGTTTTGTTGAATCTCTCAACTAAACCATTGCATTGTGGGTGATAGGGTGTGGTGAACTTATAAGTCACTCCACACTCCTTCCACATTGCTTTTAAGTACCCAGACATGAAGTTAGCACCCCTGTCTGATACTACCTCCTTAGGAAAGCCCACTCTTGAGAAGATTCCCAGGAGGGCCCTTGCCACCACAGGTGCTGTAGTGGTCCTGAGGGGAATAGCTTCTGGGTACCTGGTGGCATGATCCACTACCACCAGGATAAACCTGTGCCCAGAGGCTGTTTGGGGATCCATGGGACCAACAATGTCAATCCCTACCCTTTCAAAGGGCACCCCCACCACAGGTAGTGGTATCAGGGGGGCCTTTGTAGTGCCACCTGCTTTGCCACTGGCTTGGCAGGTTACACAGGAGCGACAAAACTCCTTGCTGTCTTCAGACATGTGGGGCCAGTGAAAGTGAGGGACAATTCTGTCCCAAGTCTTGTTCTGGCCCAGGTGACCTGCTAAGGGAATATCATGGGCTAGGGTCAATAGGAAGCCCCTGAACTTCAAAGGTATTACCAACCTCCTGGTAGCACCAGGCTTGGGGTCTCTACTCTCTGAGTACAGGAGTCCATCATCCCAATACACTGTATGGGGACCACTAGCTTTCCCAGCAGCCTCAGCAGCAGCTTGCTGTCTGAGGGGTTCAAGGAGGGGCAGCTCTGCTGCTCCTGGCTCAGATCTGCCCTAGAAGGTCCCCCTGTCCCCAAGAACTCAACCTGGTCAGGTTCAAGTTCCTCTGGGACAGTTCCTTCTTCAGGGCTGAGATCATCCCCCTCAAGGGACTGATCTTCCTCCTGAGCCAAGGGGAAGGCACTGCCTTAACCCTACTCCTCCTCCTCTTGGAAGGCACTTGGTCCATTCTTCCAGAATCCAAGGCCTGTTCAGTGCTAGACATTTTGGCTTGTGACCTGGTCACAGCAAACACATCTGCAGGGATCCCCAGCATTTCTGCATGGGTCCTGAGCTCCACTTCTGCCCAAGCAGAAGTCTCTAAGTCATTGCCAAGCAAGCATTCAACTGGTAGGTTTGCACTTACCACAACTTTCTTAAGGCCAGTTACCCCTCCCCAGGAGAAGTTAACAACTGCCAGAGTATGGTCTGTTCTGACATTGCTAGCATTGGTCACTTGGTACATCTCACCAAGCATAACTTGCCCAGGAAGCACAAGGTCTTGTGTCACCATTGTGACACTTGCCCCTGTGTCCCTAAATGCCAAAGCCTCACGTCCATTGATTAAAGGCTGTTGTCTGTACTTGCCCAGATTACTGGGACTCATAGAGGAGGGCACATCCATGCCTCCATCACAGATTAACACAGCCTGAGTCAGTTCTCTAACTAAGTCAGAGCCCAACTCAGTTCCCAGGGTGAACCCTACTAAACCCTTTGCTGGAGCACTTCCACCAACTGTACTAGGGGGAACAGGTGCCTTAGGGGCATTGGTGGGTGCTGGACTGGAGTCTTTGGACTTGGTGCAATCACTGGTCCAGTGGGTCTTTTGCTTACAGACCTTGCACCATGGTTTTCTTTGGCCTTTCCCTTTGGTAGACTGTGAATCCCCACCAGAAGAAGATTTTTGGGGGCCTGATGAAGACTTTTGATCTTTACCCTTCTCCCCACCCTTTTCAGAGTTCTTAGCATCTTGCTTCTTGGTTTCCCCACCTTGGTTCTGTACCTTCTGCTTCACCCTGGTTCTGACCCATTTGTCTGCCTTCTTTCCCAATTCTTGGGGAGAGGTCAGATCAGAGTCTACCAGGTATTGATGCAACAGCTGATTTTGACAGTTATTAAGAATCTGCTCCCTCATTATCAGATTGTACAATCCTGAGAAGTCACACACCTTACTGCCCATCAACCAGCCTTCCAGAGCCTTGGCAGAACAATCCACATAGTCTACCCAGTCTTGAGTCTGTGCTTTTGGGTATCTCTGAACTTCAACCTGTACTGTTCAGTGGTTAGGCCAAACCCATCAATAAGAGCACTCTTCAAGACCTTGTAATTATCAGCATCCTCCTCTCTAACAGTGAGGAGCTTATCTCTACCTTTGTCAGCAAAGGAGAGCCACAAGATTGCTGCCCACTGCTCCTGAGGGACCTTCTGTACCTTACAGGCCCTCTCTAGAGCAGTTATCCACTTGTGGATGTCATCCCCATTCTGATAGGGAGGGACAATCTTGCTCAGGTTCCTATGGTCATAGGACCTTTCAATATCTCTAGGGATATGGCTGCCACCATGGGACTCTAGTCCCAACTTTCTTCTCTCTCTAAAGAGATCTAGGGACTCCCTGTCTATGGCTAGTTGCTTCTTTTTGAGTTCAAGCTGAGATTCCTCATATTGAACCAGCCTCTTTCTTCTCTCATGAGAGGATTCCCTCCTATGAGATGAGACAGAGCTCCCTATTGAGGTGCCAGAGTGGTTAGACTCCTGAGAAGAAGATCTAGACCTTCTGGGCACACTCATAATCCTTCCTGGGGGGACAAAGGGAGCCTCATTCTGATCCTCCTCTTCCTCTTCCTCAGGAGGGGTTGGATTATCCAGGTCAGGGCCATTGTCGCCCTCCTGGTCAGTTTCAGAGGGGGCTGGGGGTACTGGTACCCCTGGTCCCATCCTCATCTTCTGCCCCACCCTCAGCTCCTACCCCTTCAGTCCCCAAGGGCTTACTAAGGTCATAAGCCACCAACAACTCCTTGAGGTGTTGGGTGGTGGGGCTTTGGCCTGTCCTTATTTTTCTCAAGTTGCATAAAGCTCTCAATTCCAAGAATGGGAGTGTATCATACTTGGAGGGTGGAAGCTCAATGGCTTCCTGCAAGGATTCTTTGGATCCTGCCCTTAAAGACATTACTAGTGTGGTGTGGTGTATGCACTACCTACTCTAGTGTGGCCTACTAAACTCTCTTGAGTTGTAGAAAGGGTTGTGCTATCCCTTAACACACAACTCTAAGTTCAGTAGAACTTACTGTTATTCTAAGCTTAAATTATATGTACCTTAGGTACCTTTAGTGGTTTTCAGTTGATCAATTCAATTGAGATTATCTGGTAAAACAATAGCAAGCTGGAATCCCACACGCTGCACACCAATGTGAGAAGTTGGCCTGGCATATGCTGTCCACTAATTATAGTGGGCACCTTGCACCAGTCCAAACAACCCCTTATTGGAGATAGGTTAAAGACAACCTTATTGAAAGCTATCCTAGTGGTAGCTATGGAGAGCAGCCTTCAGGCTAAGTCTTGAAGGAATGTAAAGCAGCTTGTTTTACCAGTCTATAATCTCTTGAGTGACCAAATGAAAGAGCACCACACCAGGTATATATTCAAAATATATGTATTTATTGCTAAACACACCCCTCTAGTCTCTTTATGAGGCTAGAGTTCGAAGTACATAAGTTATAAGATATTAAAGCACAGTAATAGCACAAATACACGTTTGGGCCCTAGGGGCGTACCAAACCATATACCAATAAAGTGGTATGCGAACCACGACTGAACTAGACACTAGGCCTAGAGCCTCTAGAAGCGCTTGGACCACAAGGAACCACCCAAGGTAGTGACACAGGGGACCCACGGGAGACGCGTGCAGTGTAAATACACAACCGCAATACGCCGTTAACTTCTATGGAGAAAGTCGGGATCGGGAAAATAGAGGAAAGGGACACTTAAAAGAGGACTAGGACAAAACCCTTTGAGATCTAGGACTTTGAAGAGTCTCTACCCACGGGAGCACCGGAGTACTCGTGTTACCTCACCCAGGAAGCCGGGTGCATAGGTGCCTTTCGGGGTCGGGTTTCGTCGTCGATTCGAATGGCGTTCTGCTGCAAAGTGCTGCTGGCGGCCAAGAGAAAAGTGTCCGGGTGGATCCAAGAGTGGATCGGAGTTCTGGTGAACCTGAAAGCAGAGGGGACAGAGTCTGGGTCACTAGCCAGTGACCAGGAAGGCGATGGACAGATGCCCACCGATGTCGAGTGCTTCAGGTGCGTTGATGGTCGTCTTGACTCTTCAGCCACGAGGTCCAGGAGGCATTGTCGGCAACCAGGAGCAGGATTCGGGCTGGTACACGATGTCTGTCGAGTGCTGAGGTGTCGGCGACCGGATTGGACCCAACAAGCCTTGGCAACGGCAAGTCTCAAGGAAGATGTAGATCGTCGATGGTGCAGACCAGCAAGGTCTGTGGAACTCACCCAGCGAGGGTAAGTGAGGGCAGGCCTGGAGCAACCAGGATGCCAAGCAAGAAAAGGATTGGCCTTCGTTAAGGGCTACTAGCCAACAGGCTAGCGACCGCGAAGGAGCCTCGTGACGCTGCACGTGGAGCTGGCTTACAGGACACTCGTGGAGTGGGGGCCAGTGATCTTCGGTGCAGGTGGTGCTGTCGGATAGGGCTACTCGGAGCCCAAAGCACAACTTCTTGGGAGACCCAGAAGATGGTGCACTTGCAAATGTGCTCGGTGTCCAGGGGTCACGGTCTCAAGTCACCCACGATAGCCACGGGCCTCAGCTTTGCTGGGGACTCAGGGTAGCCTCGGGCAAGTCTGAGAATCCACCTCTGGTGATGCGATGACTTCGGCGTCCGACGGGAGCTTCAGAAATGCGAACTGGACAGATGCTTCTTTGGTGCCTGCCAAGCAGGGGAGTCACTCCTTGACCCCAAGGGAGATTCTTCAGTCCTCTAATCTTGTCGTAGAGCGTCGAAGGTCCAGGATTCAGTTTCAGAGTTTCGTCCAGGTATAATCTAAAGTCCTAAGGACTGGGTTCCTACCTTTATTCTAAAGATAGGGGTTGGACTACTCTGTGGCCCCACCTATGGGTGGGTCAGGGCAGAGGGGTGGCTACACCCCTTTCCCTTTGTCCAGTTCGCGCCAAAGCAGGGGCTGGAAGCCCCTGATCCGGTTTGAACTGGGGTATGCACAGGGACACCAAATGTGCCCCCAGTGCAGGACTTCAAAGCACACAGATGGTGCTCCCACCCAGCCCCAATACACATTATCCTGTCTGGGGAGGTGGTCACACCTCCCTGGGACAGGAAACCTATTGTCCAGGCCTCCCCTGCCGGAGTTTCGTCCAGCAGCAGGAGGCCAGACTCGTGTCTGTGGCAGCAGCATCCATTTTGTGATGCCAGGGCTCTGGAGAGAAGTTACCGGGTTAGTCAGGGTTAACATGTCTTTCCCTCTAGAAGGGTGGAATGCTACCCCCGCCGCCAGAATTGGCGGGGGGTAGTATTCCAAGATGTTTGACACCAAACACGACATGTTTAGGTGCAGCCATTCCAAAGTTAGCATTTTACCGCGAGGATATAATGCGCTTAAGAGTATATGGTCAGGCTGCACTACAAACAGCATCAGAGATGGTCTCCGCACGCTGCAGAGGGGCCCTGCTCACGCAGGGGCACCCTCTCACATAGGAACCACGCACTCTGCCTTTAGGATTGATAAGGCCTGCCTTAGGAGTGACTTATAGGTTTATATGTGTGTATGTATTTCGTGATATAGGTAACCTATATCACAGTAAGGGGTGCATGCACCACCTTACCCAGGCTGCAGTAGCAGACCTGTGGTGTCAGTTTGGATGGCATTCCAGGGGTGGCATAATACATGCTGCAGCCCCTGGCAGGCCTCTGAGGTACCTATGCCGTTGGTACATAGTATACCATATACTAGGGACTTATAAGGGCACTCCAGATCCCAATCAGTGATGTGCCTAAGGCACATGGAAACCATTTTAGAGAGGAAGCAGCTAGGCTGGGGTTCTGATTAGCAGGGCCCCAGCCAGACTAATGTCGAAAAACAGTGAAGCATCAGCAAAAAGTGGGGGTACCCATGTGAAGCAGATCCTACTCTCCTACAGTGTAAACCTCTCTTCTCTTTCCGGCGGGCAAGAAACTTGAGGGACACACTGGTACATACTCGACCTAAAAGAGCAAGCGGCAGTAACCCCCCATCTGTCCTATAAACTTGGGGTCTTCCGCCAATTGTGGGCCATTTTCCTTGCACTGACTGTAGTGTTTGCCATTTGACCAGGGCTACCAAAACACTGAATTTGGAACCGAATAGAGTATGGACACAGAGGGTGCATACCAATTGTAATTCTAGTAACGTGGTCTACCTTATCACATGCCCATGTGGCCTACGCTACGTCGGCATGACGACTAGGAGGATCAAACTACGCATTTGCGAACATCGAAGCATGATACGGTGCAAGAAAAGTATTACAAAAATGACGGAACATTTCCTCCAAATGAACCACACAACCAATGATTTGCATTGGACTGTTGTGGAGCAAATTAAACAGAATAATAACACCCAGAAGGCCTTATTTGAAAAAGAACAACGGTGGGTGTACCGTCTTGACACACATAGGCAAGGCCTTAATGACAATATTCCTTGGGGGTCCATACTGAATCGATGACTGTATTAGAGTAGCAGTTTCATCTTTTTGAGGTTATCTGGTTTTTCGTTTTTCGTTTTTCTGGGGAAATTATAAGTGATGTCCTACTACTGAATTACTCGGCTCTGTAATATGCCAAGAGCGCTTGAAACTAGAATACCAGTTTAACTCCGTCTGCATCTGGTTCATTCTAAATCTTTGAGCTACACCTTTCTCACTGATTTATCGGTTTTAATGACAAATAATCTGCAATTAGGTTAGTGTACTTTACACCAATATTTGAGGTAGGTTTTTCCTGACACGGAAATTATTGCAATTTTATTGACGCAACTATCTGTCTTGGCATTTCCGTTCAGGCATTTACCTCATTTTATTTTGTTAACTTTAAAGTGTTCGTATTATTTATTTGGTGGTACACTGATAAAGTTTTTGATTGTCAATGCAACGTTCTAGTTGTTTTCTTGAACGTGTGTGTGAGCTTGCAGTGAGCGTGGCCACGTCATTGTGTAGGCGTCACAGATCTGGGCTCACGTGGTGCGGAAACACTGCTTTTAAATATCGGCGTGTGCGGGAATACCTTACCATCGGGATCCTGCTGCCAGGTGAATTTAGGTGTTTCTGTGAGCGTCGGACTTTGGAGTAGTGAGTACTCATCTGTGTCCATGAACAAAGCAAGTAATGAATTTCTTGGTAACGTGCGAATATTCATGTAACTCTTTATGTTACAGAGTGTGACTACAAGTCCTCGCTCCCCGCCTGGGTCCATGACGTGATATTTTACCGCGTTATCTGTAAGAACATTTTTCTTCTATCACTAGCCTCTCTGTTCTCCTGAGGGTCCTAATTTTTCTATCACGCTCTTTTGCGTTTTTAAGTCAGGTTCACACTGTATATAACATTTATTGCGACAAAACGCTATTGCACCGGTTAAATTACGTTCCCTGTGTGCAATCTTCATATCTAAATGATTTCTAGGTTCGCTCTCCCATATAACCAGTTGAGATGCTACGCTATTCTATTGAATGCATATGCAATTGATTAAGCAATTATTAGTCTTGAATCGTGGCACAGAGAGTAGCCCAAATATCACGACTGGGTGTATGTTTGTTTGTATATGTACTCTGTATATTGCTATTATGTATATGTTCTTTACCTTACAGAGATTTAACGCTTTCAGCAGTTCTGAAGTGTTCCTGGTAACAGTAAGTTATGTGGTTACACTTTTCTGCCACAGGTTAGGGTGTACCTTAGAGTGTACATACCGCCGTGGCTTTTGGTCCTGAAGAAAGCCTCGCTAAGTTGCATCTATGAGGCTGAAACATGTAGACCATGTCCTTTTTACACCAGTGATGTGACTGGGCAATTTACCCAGTTTACCGTCCACCTCACGTTTTTAGCCTTGATTTACCTTGCCACTAATAAATTATTCTTGTGGTTGGGTAGACTCAATTTTAACTATTCACCTTGATTCACTTTCTTGCACTGTCACTGTCATAATCAACCTGCTCCGCTGTAACCAGGCGTTGAAGCACACCAGAGAGGCATTCGGCCTCTCTGGTGGGAACCCAATGATGAAGCATGTCACCAACCAGGTTGGTGAGTGAGGGTTCTTTTACACTCTTGAGTGACTCTCTTTGCCGTTGTGATTTTCCTTTGGCTCCACTCTTGTGTTGTTTTTGCTATATTTCCAGGGGGTTTAAGGGTGGCTCCGTTATTCTACCCTCCCTCCCTTTTTTGGTTATGAACACATCCCTGTGTGCCACGCCTACAACCCACTGCCCTGGCATAGGTCAGCCACCCCTCTAGCTGGGTGCACTATACCAGTGGTGAGGGTACAGGAGCAGAAGCCCTGCACCCCTACAGTGTCTAAGTCAATTCTTAGACATTGTAAGTGCAGTAATGCTATTAAGAATATATGGTGCTGGGAGTTTGTCATTACAAACTCCACAGTACCATAATGGCTTTACTGAAAACTGGGAAGTTTGGTATCAAACTTCTCAGCACATTAAACCCACACTGATGCCAGTGTGGGATTTAATGAAGGATGCACACAAAGGGCACCTTAGAGATGCCCCCTGAAAAATGACCTAGCAGTAGTGTCCAGGCTGAGTGGCTGCTCACCAGCTGCCACCACCAGACATGTTTCTGGACCCCTGGGTCGAGAGCTTGCTGCTCTTGGGGGTCTGAAACAATGCACATCCAGGGACGAGGTGCCAAGCCTCCTCTCCCAGGATGGGCAGGGTCCACAAAGGGGATGCTTCAAAGG
The DNA here is from genome assembly GCA_963921515.1 of Calotriton arnoldi. Classification (NCBI taxonomy): domain Eukaryota; kingdom Metazoa; phylum Chordata; class Amphibia; order Caudata; family Salamandridae; genus Calotriton; species Calotriton arnoldi. The sequence continues at coordinate 122,840 of CAWUFW010020340.1, read as the reverse complement.
CTTGCTGCCTTTGTGAGCTCCCCCAGGCCTTTTGATGTTTCCAGCAACTGGCACCCACCGGTTCTGATCCCCACTTTGGGTGGGAGAATCAGCAGAAAAACCAAGTGAGGAAGGGAGGTGTGTCCACCTTTGCCAGCCCCACCCCTCTGGTGGGGGAGGCGAGTTGAAGCACAACTCTCAGTCCCTGCCATCTTGCAGATGGGGGCCCCAGCCAACCAGAGTGAGGCATATGCCCCCCTCCCACTGGAGGATGGCATAATAGGGGGTGTACCCACCCCAAGGAAGGGACCAATTGGTCCCAACCTTTACCTACCTGTAATGCCCCTAAATTTAGTGTTTAGGGGCCACCCCGAACCTTGCCTCCTCAGACAAGAACCGACCAAGAAGAAAAGAAGAAGGACCGAAGAGCCGTGCTGAAGCTAAGAAGAGGAGGATGCCCACTGACTTAGCCCCACCACTACCGGCCTGTCCCCACCTCGTACCTGCAGCCAGCAAAATCCCAGTGTGTCCTGCAGCCAGCAACCTCAAGAACCCAGAGGACCTGCCCTGCCTTCCACAGAAAAGGCTCTGTCTCCCTTGAGCACCGGATTTGCTCACCCACAGACTTCGGCTCTGGCCAAATCTGCGAGTCTGCACCACTCTGCACCGGACACCCACGGCCTGAGTTCGAGTGGCCCAACACCATGAGGAGGTCTCCCCAGCGATCATGACCAGAGATCTGGTGATCTCTGACCTGCCTCAAATCTCCCAGCGAAGCCTGCACCTCTTTCTGGAGGATCCCCCCGACCGCGACCAGAGTTGGTAAGAAAAACCCGATGCCTAAAGACACCCCGGCACCCGAAGTCCCACGGCCTTGGGTGGCCCAACCGACGGTGTCCCAGCATCCGCAGGCATCCCAACATACCTCTCCAACTGGTGGTCACCTCCAGAAGATCTTCGTCCCTGAGTCTGCAGTCTTTGTTGAAACCGGAGAATCCCCATTGAAATCAACAGGGCACCCGACACCAAACCAGCACTCTGCACCCAGCCGCCCCTGCGCCGTACCTGAGCCGCTGCGGGTGTACTTTGGGTGCTAAAACAGATCCCCCTTTGCCCTGAGCTAAACCCCTGGAGCTTTGCTCCCACAACCTTGTGGCCTGCTCGTGAGCAGCCACCAACCGGAGGCCCCTATCCCCCATTGGATAGCATTGAGCCTCAGCACTCTGCACCTGGCCGCCCTAGTGCCGCTGAGTGTGCTTTGAGAGTGCATCCTTGACCCTGGGGGAACTCTTGTTCTAACCCGAGAAACTCAACCCAAATACAGAGTACTTACCTGTTAACCGATAACTTCATTTCTCTCCATAGGAATACAGTGACTGTTTTCCCTGGTGGAGTTGATTTGTATGAAAACCTGAAAAACTACAACTGTGCAAAACTGATTTTACTTACCTTTTCTCTAGGAAATGTCCCAGTGTGATATCTAGGCATATCACACTGAGTAGAAAAGTAACTTGAAAAGTAATCTGAAAAGTAACTGAAAAGTAATCTGAAAAGTCATTTTGACATTTTAACTTACCTGTATTTCAATCAATTGCATTTGAACCTGCATTTAATTGTAAAACATTGCATAAGATTTTACAAAGCATTTATTTCACTTACCTGTGCCAGGCTTGGCTTAGTTCTAGAAATAAAATAACTTAATAATATTTTTATACAAACAAAATTGGTCTGAGTTCAGTTTTTGAGTGTGTGACATCATTTGCTGATTGAGTGTGTATAACAAATGCTTAACACTACCCTCTGATAAAGCCTTGCAGCACGCCCACACTACCACAAATAGAGAGTAAGATGCTATCTACTTTTACCTCTGCCTACCTTTGGGGTTCCACTGGACTCTGTGCACACTATACCTCATTTTGGTATAGTATATACAGAGCCAGCTTCCTACATTTGTGGATCAGTGGTGGGATATACAATTTTGCATTTGGTGGACTAACTTGGTTACCACCTGACCACACGACAGAACTCTTAAATTGTCTTTAGAATTCAGATTTTATTTGCAATTGACAAAATATTTCCAAATTGCTCAAAGTCTTGTTAGGGCCTTGGTTAAGTCCTTTTAGAATTTTAGAAAAATATAAGTTCACTTTAGTTAGGGATAAGAGGGGTTAGAATTTTTTTTAACAATGTCTCTTAACAAGAACCCAGCTGTTAGTGAGGATAACCACAATGGCATAGAGAACCAGGTTAAGGAGCTCGACCTCACCCCTTATCTCCACTTAGAATTTAGGGAGTTAAGGTCTCTATGCAAACTTAAAAATATAATCATGGGGTCCCATCCCGCCAAACAAAAGCTCCAGGAGCTGTTGGCAGGGTATGCTAAGGACCATCCTTCTGAGAATGGTGAAGACCTCTCGGATGAAGAAGTAGATGGAGGGGATGAGGATAACTACCACCCCCCCACTTCATAGGGAGAGAAGGGCCCAAGTGCCCCTGACTCCAAGAGCAATCCTCTCAGTACCTAGAGCCCACACAGGTGGATCAGGTGCTACTGAGGATATTGAGGACAGCCTCAATGAGGAGGACAAACTTTTAGTAAGTTTGACCAAAAGATTGGATCTAGAGACCAGACGCCTGACTCTAGAGAAAGAGAGAGCAGAGATGGGCTTAGCTCCTATCAATGGTGGCAGCAATTTACTAAATAAGGATAACGAGAAAACTTATGATCCTAAAATCCCCAAAGAGATTGTCCCCAAATATGAAGAGGGTGATGATATCACAAAACGGTTCACAGCCTTTGAGAGGGCCTGTGAAATGAGAAAAGTGAAGAAGTCACACTGGGGGGCACTCCTTTGGGAACTGTTAACTGGTAACTGCAGGGACAGACTGATGACCCTTACAGGGGCAGATGCTGAGTCTTATGACCTCATGAGGAGTACTCTGATTGAGGGCTTTGGACTCAGAACTGAGGAATATCGGATTAGATTCCGGGGGGCTCATAAAACCCAAAATCAGTCCTCGATTGACTTTGTTGACTACTCAGTTAAGACACTAGATGATTGGTTACCTGGAAATAATGTGCATGATTTCAATGGACTTTACAATTTGTTTATGAAAGAACGTATTTTAAGTAATTGCACTAATGAAATGTTACATCAGCATTTGGTAGACCTAGGTCTAATTTCTCCCCAAGAATTGGGTAAGAAGGCAGACCACTGGGTCAAGACAAGGGTGACAAAGACAGCCACTGGGGGTGACCAAAAGAAAGGTGTTACAAAACCTCCCCAGGGGAAAGGTGGTGAGAATCCCCAAGATAAAAAGCCTGAGTCTTTAAAAGGGCCCCAAAAACCTGCACAGGGGGGTGGGTCCCAAAACTCTTCCCAGTCCAATAATAGGTACAGGGGCAAGAACTTTGATCCTCAAAAGGCCTGGTGTCACAACTGTAAGAAGTTGGGACACTCAACTGGAGATGCTGCTTTTCCAAACAAGAAGGCCCCTTGTCCTCCTACAGCTACTACTGGTGTAGTCAGTCTCCAGATGGGATCAACAGTGTTCCCAGAGCAAATCAGGAGTCACACTGAAGCAGGTCTAGTCACAGAGGGTGAAGTTGAGTTTGCCACTTTAGCTGTGTGGCCACCCAACTTAAAGAAGTATTTACAATACCCCTGGATCAATGGGACTAGAATAGAAGCCCTGAGTGATACAGGTGCCAGAGTCACTATGGTGAGAGATACACTGGTTTCCCCAGAGCAATACCTGATTGGGAAAACTTACCCAGTCACCAATACTGACAGTGTTACCACTGACCATGCCATGGATATGGTGACATTAGACTGGGGGGGGGTTACTGGCCTGAAACAGGTAGTAGTCTCTCCAAAGCTTCCAGCTGCATGTCTGCTTGGTAATGACCTGGAAAACTCAGCATGGGCTGAGGTAGAATTAAAAACCCATGCAGCAATGCTGGACATCCCTGAGATTGTGTGTGTAAAGACTAGAGCACAGAGCTGAAAGCAGGATGAACAAGAAGTGTGGGAGCCTGAAAGAATGGCCCAATCTTCCAAGAGGAAAGGTAGGATGACTGGGAAACCAGCTTCTGTACAGCAAAAGGATCAGGACCTCTCTCCTCAGGGAGAGGACTTGGAAGCCCCAGAGGGATCTGAGCCTATGGAACTTGACCCTTACCAGGTTGAGCTCTTAGGCCCAGGGGGACCCTCTAGGGAAGAGCTGTGCCTTGGACAGCAGGACTGTCCAACTCTTGGAAGCCTGAGGCAGCAAGTTGCTACCCAGGAAAAGGGAAATGTCAGTGATACCCACCGAGTCTATTGGGAGGAGGAACTACTGTACACTGAGGCCAGAGACCCCAACCCTGGAGCCACTAGGGGAGTGGTAGTACTTCAGACGTACAGGGAGTTCTTACTAACTCTAGCTTATGACATACCCCTAGATGGACATCTGGACAAAACCAAAACCTGGGAAAGGCTAGTCAGCCACTTTTACTGGCCCCAGATGTCTCAGAAAGTAAAGGAGTTTGTCAGCTCCTGTGTCACCTGTCAAGCAAGTGGCAAAACAGGTGGACATCCAAAAGCCCCCGTGATTCCACTACCAGTGGTTGGGGTTTCCTTTGAAAGGGTAGGTGTGGATATAGTGGGTCCACTTGAACCTCCCACAGCATCAGGAAACAGATTTATACTAGTGGTAGTGGATCATGCCACTAGGTATCCTGAGGCAATTCCCCTTAGGACTACTACAGCTCCTGCAGTAGCCAAGGCCCTCATTGGTGTCTTCACCAGGGTAGGGTTTCCTAAGGAGGTGGTTTCATACAGAGGGTCAAACTTCATGACTGCTTACCTAAAACACATGTGGAAAGAGTGTGGAGTGCAATACAAGTTTACAACACCCTATCACCCACAAACCAATGGTCTTGTTGAGAGGTTTAACAAGATATTGAAAGGCATGATTATGGGGCTCCCTGAAAAGCTCAAAAGGAGATGGGATGTCCTACTACCATGCTTGCTTTTCGCCTACAGAGAGGTGCCTCAGAAGGGAGTAGGGTTCTCCCCCTTTGAACTTCTGTTTGGCCATCCTATCAGGGGACCACTCTGTCTAGTGAAAGAGGGTTGGGAGAAGCCTCTCCAGGAACCCAAACAAGACATTGTGGACTATGTACTAGGCCTAAGGTCCAGAATGGCAGAGTACATGGAAAAAGCTTCTAAACATCTTGAGGCCAGCCAGGAGCTCCAGAAGCACTGGTATGACCAAAAAGCTGCACTGGTAGTATTTCAACCTGTGCAAAAGGTATGGGATTTGGAGCCAGTGGCACCAAGGGCTCACCAGGACAAATTGAGTGGCCCTTACCCCATCTTAGAAAAGAAAAGTGAGGTCACCTACTCGGTTGACCTGGGCACAAGCAGGACACCCAAAAGGGTGATCCATGTGAACCGCCTTAAGCTTTTCCATGACAGGGCTGACATCACCATGCTGATGGTGACTGATGAGGATCAGGAGACAGAGAGTGAACCTCTCCCTGACCTCCTCTCTTACAGCCCCAAAGATGGGTCAGTGGATGGAGTTGTCTACTCAGACACCCTCTCTGCCCAACAGCAGGCTGATTGCAAGCAAGTCTTGCAACAGTATACTAAGCTTTTTTCCTTGACCCCTGGTCAGACAAACTGGTGTACCCATGATGTGGACACTGGTGACAGTGTACTTGTCCAGAACAAAATCAATCGACAGTCTGATCAAGTCAAAGAAAGCATCAGAGCTGAAGTCAGCAAGATGCTGGAGTTAGGGGTTATAGAACCCTCTGAGAGCCTCTGGGCCAGCGCAGTGGTTCTAGTCCCCAAACCTCATCCACAGGGTGGAAAGAGAGAAATGAGGTTCTGTGTGGACTATAGAGGGCTCAACTCTGTCACCAAGACAGATTCTCACCCTATCCCAAGAGCAAATGAGTTGATAGACAAATTGGGTGCAGCCAAATTTCTAAGTACCTTTGACTTAATTGCAGGGTACTGGCAGATTGGCATGGCACCAGGAGAAAAAGAAAAGAGAGCATTCTCCACACCTGATGGGCATTATCACTTTACTGTTATGCCTTTTGATTTAAAGAATGCCCCTGCCACCTTTCAAAGGTTGGTGAATTAAGTCCTTGCTGGATTGGAGGCCTTTAGTGCAGCATATGTAGATGATATTGCTGTCTTTACCTCCACCTGGCAGGATTACCTGATCCACCTGGGGAAGGTTTTAAAAGCCCTGAAAACTGTAGGCCTAACTATCAAGGCATCCAAATGCCAGATAGGGCAGGGAACTGTTGTATACTTGAGCTACCTTGTTGGTGGAGGCCAAGTGCAACCCTTACAGCCCAAGATCCAGGCCATCCTGGACTGGGCAGCTCCAACAACCCAGACCCAAGTCAGGCATTTCTTGGCTTGACTGGGTACTACAGGAGGTTTGTGAAGGGATATGGGTCCATTGTGACTCCCCTCACAGAACGTACCTCCAAGAAGATGCCCAAAAAGGTAAACTGGGCAGTTAGCTCTCAAAAGGCTTTTGACAGCCTGAAAGAAGCAATGTGCTCAGCACCAATTCTCAAAGCTCCAGACTATATCAAGCAGTTCATAGTGCAGACTTATGCCTCTGAGCTAGGGATAGGAGCAGTCCTATCACAGACCAATGATGAAGGCCAAGACCAACCTGTTGCTTTTATAAGCAGAAGGCTTCTCCCCAGGGAGCATCGTTGGAGTGCCATTGAGAGGGAGGCCTTTGCTGTGGTTTTGTCCCTGAAGAAGCTGAGACCATACTTGTTTGGTACTCACTTCCTAGTTCAAACTGACCACAGACCTCCCAAATGGCTAATGCAGATGAAAGGTAAAAATCCTAAACTTTTGAGGTGGTCCATCTCCCTACAGGGAATGGACTTTGTAGTGGAACACAGACCTGGGACTGCCCATGCCAATGAAGATGGACGTTCCAGGTTCTTCCACTTAGACAATGAAGGCTCTCTAGGGAAAGGTTAGTCTCATCCTCTTTTGTTTGGGGGAGTTGTGTGTAAGAAAGTGCCCTATTTTTGCATGGTTGCCCCCACTTTTTGCTAAACTGATGATGTGCTTTGACTGAGTGTGCCCTGGGTTCCTGCCGAACAGGTACCCAGGGCCTATGTTCTTTCCCTAAAACTGCCTTGAAAACAAAACCCAATTGGTACTCTTTGGCCACAGGTTAGTCCCTTGTAAATGGTACCACAGGTACCAAGGGCACTGTGGCCAGGGAAGGCCTCAAAGGGCTGCAGCACTTATTGTGCCACCCTTAGAGGCCCTGTACCTTTACACACACACACTGCCTTTGCAGGCTGCCTGTTTTGGTGCAGGAAAAAGTGAAGAGTCGACATGGCACACATCCCTGTGTGCATGCCTACAACCCACTGCCCTGGCATAGGTCAGCCAGTTACCCCTCTAGATGGGTGCACTATACCAGTAGTGAGGGTACAGGAGCATGAGCCCTGCATCCCTACAATGTCTAAGTCAATTCTTCGACATTGTAAGTGCAGTAATACCATTAAGAGTATATGGTTCTGGGAGTTTGTCATTACGAAAGTCACAGTACCATAATGGCTTTACTGAAAACTGGGAAGTTTGGGATCAAACTCCTCAGCACATTAAACCCACACTGATGCCAGTGTGGGAGTTAATGAAAAATGCTCACAGAGGGCATCTTAGAGATGCCCCCTGAAAAACGACCTAACACTAGTGTCCAGGCTGAGTGGCTGCTCACCAGCTGCCACCACCAGACATGTTTCTAGACCTCTGGGTCGAGAGCCTGCTGCTCTCTGGGTGTGAAACAATGCACATCCAGGGACGAGGTGCCAAGCCTCCTCCCCCAGGATGGGCAGGGTCCACGAAGGGGAAGTTTAAAGGCTTGCAGCCTTTGTGAGCTTCCCCAGGCCTTTTGCTGCTTCCAGCAACTGGCCCCCACTGGTTCTGACCTCCACTTTGTGCGGGAGAATCGGCAGGAAAACCAAGTGAGGAAGGGAGGTGCGCCCACCTTTCCCAACCCCACCCCTCAGGTGGGGGAGGCGAGGTGAAGCACAACTCTCAGTCCCCACCATCTTGCAGATGGGGGGCCCGCCAACTAGAGTGAGGCATATGCCCCCCTCCCACTGGAGGGTGGCATAATTGGGGGTGTAACTGGGAAAGAACTGGGGCCCCTGTATGCAGGATAAGTCAGCCCTGACAGGGAATAGACAATAACATGTAAAGATACACCTGGGCAAGGTGGATAGCAAAAGTTGCGGACAGAACAATTCCAGATCAATAGCAGAAATGATAACAGTGAATATCTCAGATATTATCAAAAGGATATTTATTTTATAAAGTTTTGTTTAAGAAAAAGATATAAGATCATAGCTTATCAAGAAAATACATTATCACAAATATACATTTATTTTTTCCTATATATTATTCATTTATATAAAATCAATGTTGTATTCATTCAGTATTATCATACAGAAAAAAGAGATGATACATGATGTAATGCACAAGAGTCTGTGTGACTTGATTCATTACAGCAGACAACTTAGTGACATAATCCATAATCACATTATAACAATAAAACAGTGGGTAAACATGATGTACAGAGACTGGCGGTATGTTGTTGCACTACGCGCGTTTCGGCCATGACTTCATCAGGGCTCAGTCACAGAGATCACTGTTTATGAAATGATGTATGTGTATATAGAAAATTCCTATCAGCAGAGGAATTTTGAAGTCAGTCACTCGCAGAAAAAATCTTGCAAGAATGTATGGGGACACTTATCCTCTCTCTTGGAAATTTGGCAGTAAGCTATTCACAGGGACAGTGTCCTCTCTCCAAATGACTTGATGGGTAACAGTAACATGTAATTCTCACATAGGTTGAACTGGTCTAAAAGGAATAGAAAATGCCGTCGATATATATATCTCATCCATGTAACTAGTACCCTGAACCAGGGTTATGGTTTGCAGCCTTAATCATCAATACGATATGGGGATGTTAGAGAAATCCTCAGAAGAGGTTGTTCCCACTTCTTCTCAAAGGTGTGTGCCTCGTTCCAATCTAGCTGTGTCCGTCATGCGGTCCGGATCCCTCCATGCGTCAGCTAGATGGGAACGAGCTAGATGGGAACGAGGTACAACAAATGCTTAACACTACCCTTGATAAAGCCTTACTGCTCGCCCACACTACCACAAATAGAGAATAAGGTGCTATCTACTTTTACCTCTGCCTACCTTTGGGGTTCCACTGGACTCATTTTGTATTGTATATACAAAGCCAGCATCCTACAGGGGATGATTGTTTTTGTGCTGGAAGGGACACCTTCCTTCACAAAAACAATCACTAAAGGCATTTTCCTCTTTCTACACGTGCAGAATGCAGCATGCATAAGAAGAGGGAAGAAACTAGGAGAAATAAAAGTATTTCCCCTCCTAGCGCCTCCTTATGCCTCCCCTGGTGAGGAGTAGGATTCTGACGCATTCCCAGGTTTACAAATTATTGTAAATCTGGGAATGTGTCAAGTTCAATGGATGTTGCGTGGGAACACCCACAGCACCACCCATGGAATGCCCCTTTTAATGCAGAATTATGCGTGAAAGGGAAACATATTTACAAGGCCATGAAAAGTCACGCTGGGTGAATTTACATGGCCTTGCAAATATGAGGAAGCCCATTGCACTGCCGGTGCATCAATAAAAGTGATGTACCGGTGGCGCAATGGGCTTATAAATAAGCCCCAATGTTTCTATTGTTTGTATAACTGGACTGGAGACAGGTATATACCTAATGAGTGAGCTAGACTAAATTTGATCAGGGCAACTCATCAAGGGTTAGCTTCGGCTCATGCTAATATCAGTGCACTTGTGTCAATGTTACAACAATGATATTGGTGGTCCTATTTACCTAAGAATGCAAAGAAGTACATACAGCAAAGTAGCATTCACCAACAAATAAAGCATTCAGCTGCAGCAAGATCACCTCCTCCTTCCCCCATGCTATCCGATAAACTCTTCAGTATTATTTTCCTTCATTATGTTGGCCCATTGCCAATACTCAATCAATAAAAGTATATAATGTTTGCTGTTGATTCCTATCCTAGATTCCTCTGACTGAGGCCACAAAAGACCACCACAGCTCACGTGGTCATACAAGACTAGCAGCAATGGGAACAATATCGTGGAACTGGACCGGAGCCTTCTAGCCTGAGGCCTCTGGGTACATGCCTGGGAAGTCAATCAGTTCAGGCTAGACTGTTCCCATGAGGAGGAGGGTCATGACTGATTTGCACATGTCTGGGTCCAAACTGAGGTGGCATGGTGAGCAAAAGAACGATGGGTTGGGATACCACCATGAGCGATTGCCAGTGGTTAGACAAATTGCAAGCATTCCTCCCATCACCTTTTGTGTGTTTGCTGTAACACCCTAAGTGGCAAGGGTATGCCCAGACATGGGTCCCTTGTTCACTGTGCCACTGGACCTAAGTGAAACCAGTCTTGGGTTGTTTTTGTACTGTTTCAGAGAGAACTTGGCCTGGCAGTTCGGGTTGGACTGTTCCCATGAGGAGCAAGGTCAACACCAATTTCCATATGGCTGAGTAGAAACTGAGGTGGCATGGTGAGCAAAAGAACAATGGGTTGGAAGGCTTGCTACCCTGAGTGATTATCAGTGGTTAGACAAATTGCAAGCATTCCTCCCATCACCTTTTGTGTGTTGGAAGTCAATCAACATGTCAGACACCACTGGTGCAGATTCAAGCATTGTCAGTTTATTCAGTGATCCGCACGAGGACATGCTCTTGAGAGAATCCAATAAACATAAAACCCAAATAACAGAAAGGCAACAGTTGCACCATTACTGAAAGGAATGACCCTGCTGTCAACATCACTGCGCACCTTTTTGCTTGAAGGTGTTTTATCAGATTTTGATCCTGAGAAAAATGATTTGGATTCCTTATGTTTTAAGAATATCATTGGATGACATAGGTACTCTGGGTCCTTTTGCATCTTCATTGGATATAGATGGTGTTAAACAAATGATGACTGACTTGAGTTTGTATGCTTCATTGGACAACAAAGATCCGTATATTGATGCAGAGAATCATAAGGATCTGTTCTGTTTCTGTTATTATGGCCATCGCTACATACATTGATCTCTCACACTGATGGAAGTATAACACCTTTTACACAATGGAAGCATTGTAGAACCCCTCAGATTAACAGTCCTAAATATTTTCAGAAAAGGTTTTCTTATTTTAATAGTGATGACAGGTCTGATTTATCTGCATTTCATTATTGTAAAGAACCAGATAAGCTTAAAACAGATTTTGATTACTCATCATAGATTCATCTATTCACCACCGTTCATTGGTTTATTTTTAGAACAAGGTTACACATATTGGAGGGAAATGCACTTAAAGAACAAACTTTTGGCAAATTCCGAGCAGCGATACCTTGTTCAGTGCATGTATAATTCCTAGAGAAACTATGGGGCATATGTACAAGCCCCTATCGCCACGGGAACGTCACTTTTGATGACGTTCCCGTGGCGATAGGGGCCTTGCCTTATGTACAAGGCTGCGTTAAGCCACTTAACGTGGCTTAACGCTGCCTTGTACATAAGGCACCCTTTCACGCTATGTTTAGCATGAAATGGGCATGCAGTGGGTGTTGTGGTGGGTGTTCCACCACAACACCAATTGTATTTGACGCTGCCCCCTATGTACAAGGGTGGCGTACATAGGAGGCCGCGCCAAAATTAAGACCAGAAAAACCCTGGTCTTAAGGTGGCGAAACGAGGAGAAATGCATTATTTCTCCTCGTTTTTGCTTTTTCCATGTGTGCTGCCTTGTGCACCACACATGGAAAAAGCAAATGCCATGGTTTGTTTATGTACAGGAAGGTGTCCCTTCCTGTACATAAACAAACCTTTTAAAATGCCATTTTGTAACTTTCATGTGTGCTGCATGAAGCAGCACACATGAAAGTTACAAAATGGCATTTTAGGATTGTTTATGTGTAGGAAGAGACACCTTCCTACATATAACCAATCCTCCCCTGCACACAGTCACCCTTGAACTCTGGTGCAAGGGTGCCTGCGTTTGTGCTAAGTTGTGAAACTTAGCGCCATCGCAGGGGGAAACGCAAGGCTGCACCACATTCTTGTAAATATGGTGCAGCCTTGCGTTTCTGAAGTGGCGGAGCGTGTCGTTAAGCCCAGGATGCTAACGACACGCTCCGCCACTTCGTCGTACATATTGCCCTATATTTTTAAATATGACAGCAGGCAACTTATACAAGGTTTGTGTTCCCTTCAGATTTTAAAACAAGAATTATTTGACACATTTTACAGATTGAAATGGAAAGCAAACATCACTGATAATGAGTTGAAAGAAATATACATTTTAATATTGTTTGGTTGAGATGGTATAACCTTATGGGTACAAATACTGGTACGTGTTTGTATGATGACAACTACTTGTAGTGTAGGGAAGGTGTGACAAAGATGGCAAAATTAAGTGACAGTATGGATATTATTGTTTTTCTTTTGGTAATGCATTTTCTGATGAATAACAGGTTTAGAGCTACCATAATTTATGCTGCTATAAATAAAGAACATGCATATTCTGACAGAGAAGCCGCAGAGAGAATTAGGGAAGCTTACTGGAAATAATGCAAACCACTTTCAAAATTCTTGACAATGGTCTTTAAGCTCTATCTAAATATAGCTATACAATCTCCACTATCACCTCCTCTGCTTTAAATCTTTTTCAATAAGACTTAAATTATTTACAACACAGGCAAGCTCAAATGCATTCAATGAAGCAATTGAGCTGGGCACTACAATGCCTTGGTCACTGAGGAATCATTCATCCATCTTTCTTCCTTACAATCTTACTACAAGATAGATAAAGATCTCTAATAACAGGTATTCTAAAATATTCTCTCAATCAAACAGATAGAGAGCATACCCTTTTATATCACTAAAGAACCACACCTTATGTGGCTCCTGCAAAGGAATAATTTCTTTGCCTAACACTGCTTTCCATTTCTGTGACTGTCAGAAACATCCATCTCTTGGATGGTATGAACACATGCATAACACATTTCTACAAAATGGTCAGAGTTTCCTTTAAGAGTATCATCGCTGGACAAAAGACAATCCTGCTTTCATTAGCACATTTTCATGTACTAATCCTTTAGGACACTCATTACGTGAATTGTTAGACCTGGCATCATTGGCGCGGGTCTCCCTTCCTCTTTTCGCTTCTGACCTTTTATGTTGGCTGGATTTAGATGCTCTGGGCGCTGTGCCACGGCCAATCAGTGACACAGCGCGAATGCTCCCTATGTAAAGATCAGGGGTGGGCGGAATTTGCGTAGTCGCGTTACGCAAATCCTCGCGAAATTGCTAACAAATTCCGCGAGCTCGCGGAACTTCCGCGAAATCGCGGAATTGCTTGTGCCGTCCGTTCGCGATGTGTTTTTGCGTGCTCGCGGGGAAATATATCGCTAACTTGCCCATGCGGTCGCTAATGGGCGCGGCCATCTTGTTTTCACTTGTCCCGCCCGCTCGCGATGGTATTTCCTGTTCCGGGTCGCGTATTGCATGCTCCCGCCCGTTCGCGATAAGGGTTTCCTGTTCGGGAACGCGTATTACGTGTTCGCGACGCTTTTTGCGTGCTCGGGGGGAAATATCGCGCGAACTTGCCCATGCGGTCGCAATGGGCGCGGCCATCTTGTTTTTCACTCTATTTCTATGGTTCTGGGCCTGCTTTTCAATCCTCCCTCTATCTTTTCAATCCTTTGTTTCTGTAAACTTATTTTGGGTCTTTTTTGTTTATTATCTATCTCTCTATTTTCCTGATTCTATATTTTGAGTTTTTCTCTACTTTTTGTGTGTTTTTAACTACTTTTTCACACTTTTTCTATTACCTGCTTTTTCATTTCTTTTACTTACTTTATTTAATTCCTACCTTTTCTTTTCCGCCCCCCGCCTACCCAGAACCATGGCAAAGGGACACAGGGCTCGAAGTCGGAGCCAGAGCCGCGACCGCCTTCCTTGCGGAAGACGGCGCCAAAGAGGGGTGCAGGCACGGGCCTTATTTAATGAGGCGGAGGTGGCCGCACTGGTTTTTTTCGTTCAGCGCCACCTCCCCTTAACCCTGGCAGCAGGCGGCAGGCCTGGGTCCGGGTACGGGCTCCGGGAGCGTCGTCAGCGGTGGGGCAAGGTGCGTCGGGCAGTGTTTCGCTGCTCTGGTGTCCGGCGCACCCAGAATCAGTTGACGCACCGGTGGTCCGATATTCTGGACCGGGAGCAGGACCTGCTGGACCTGCTAGGAGTGGAGGTCCCGGGGCTTGGTGAGTAGCTATTTAATATTACTACTTTGTGTTCTTCTGCTCTGTGTTATATATTGCGAATATTTTTTTTCTCCGACCAGCAAGAATGCTGCTGCTTACATTGCAGGTAAATGACGTTTAAAAATCGGTGATTGTTATGACACAGGCGCTCGACGCTACTAATCTTACTTGTTTGCAACTTTGCGCTCGCTTGGCCTGATGATTATGTAAGAGTTTACTTTAGAGAACTTAAGTGATGTAATGCTAGAGAGAGTAGTCCTTCCTTTGTCCTCGTGCCACTAAGAAGGGATAGTGGTGGATTGATAGGTTTAGTTACTTATTAGTTGGTAATTTCTAAGTTGTGTGCGTGACGCATCCTCTGTCACGTCACGGGCTGCTGAGTGATGCTTACCCCAGTCCTTAGCAGAACCTTTTGTAGTTTGTTTACTGAGTGTTAATAGGCTTATATCATCACTAGCAGAACATTAGCAGCAACCAGCCAACAATTTGGTGTATGCAAAAATGTATGCATGTGTCCTCCATCTATGCATTTTTGAGGACTAAAATAAATGGAAATGCAGACTTACTGAACAATTGGCCCGTCTGGATTGGAATTGGTGGGCTAGGTCAGGTGGTAGTTAGGCTTGCTAGACGGTCCGTGAATCTCACAATACTACCAGTCGATCAGATAGGTCAATTTTATTGCAATTTTTGTAACCAAAAATGTTTTTGGTGCCTATTTTCAAATTTTTTATTTATTTCACACCAAACTTTAATTTTTGTCTCTTTCTTTATGGAATCTTACATGATCAGCAGCACCCAGGGACAAGAAGACGGGGTCGCAGGCGGTGGGCCCACAAGATCTGGACGATGCCTCCCAGGGACAGGACCGCTCCTCTATCGAGGGCTCTGCTGCTGGCCCCAGTAAGTCCACCAGTGGTTAATATTAATAATTATATTTCCTAAACTTTTCCTGCACCTTATTTTTTCCGAACTATTATTTCGGTATCCTGATTCGCATTTTTACAAAATCTTCTTTGCTCTATACTATCTGTTTCTAAATTATTGTTATCCCTGCCTCTAACTGCGTCTATGACTCTCTGTACTACTACTATTAGTCTGTCTGTAGCCAAGCTTGCCCAGTTGCCCACTCTTTATTTCAAAAATTTTAAATTAAACTCATTCACCAATAGCTATAGCCATTGAGTTTTGGTTGTCCTCTTCTACTACTTCTAGTCTTCTTATTCTTGAGGCTTTTTGACAATTCCCACCAAGAAAATGCCCAACCAAATTTTAGAAGTTTAGATAGGATAGGACATACTACTACTGTTGTAGGGATTCTGCACATACTGAACTTTGCACAAGAAAATAGGTCGTTGGTGATGGGAGGTTGGACCTTCCTCACACCTCAATCGGAAGCCACCACAATCCCCTGACCGACTTGTTATAGTGTCTCATTACTCCGAAAGGCCCCCCACCCCCAAAATACCCAATGAGTAGACAACCCAGACAACATAACACTCCCAACCTGTGTCGCGGAAGCAATGCACACCCTTTTGCTCACTCTTGTGTAAGTCCACACCAAATACCACCGAGTCTATGTAAGTTCAAAAGGTTTCTTTTTATTTCCAACTGACAAGCTCTGTATGTTGTATAATGCAGCAGCAACAGCAAAATGTATAAGATTAAAACAATAAACATTGTTACAGTTAGACTTACAAGTTACTTACAACTAAAAGTCCATAGAAGCCAAAAGGCGAGATCATGATAACTGAACAGTGGTGGGCGAACCACCCTCCCCTTGGTAGGAATCGAGTTTATATAAAATTCTAAATGGAGATGTGAGAATTCTGGGGAGCCCTCACCTTAGAATAACCTAGTAGTGGTGACATCATAAGCTCTGCAAAGCTCTGGTTCTTCTTATAAGTGAATCTTCCGTCTGTAATGAGAAAAATGGTGCGCGTTAGTATAGTGCAAGCATTTCTCAGTCGTGCCAAAAACTGTAATTTATTTTTTATGGATAAGCAATATGGACTAACACCATAACTCCATAACAAAGTCGCTTGTTTCTCGACCTTGTACGCAGTGCTCAGACAGTAGCAGTATGAGCTCATGTGGCCTCAAAGGCGTATTTCACAACAAGCTGCGAGGTAACTTGCGCAAAAATAAAAGACAGAGCTAAAATGGTTGCATGGCTCGGGGTAACTTAGCAAAGACTAAAATGACCCTAGGGACCATATAACACTACTAGTGTCTAGTCTACTACCTGATTTATACTAGTGATGTATGTTGTATATGTATTAACTTTTTTTTCATTCATGCTAGTGAAAAATAGGGGGAGGTGTATATGGCATCTGAAAAATGTGTAATGTTTTTTCTAGGCGTACTACCGACCACCAGTACCGGGGCCAGCGGTGAAGGTGACGCGGCCGCTGAGGGTGCAGGCGATGCGGCAGTTGGAGTAGCTGCAGGGGGTGAGCCAGCACCAGTGGCGGGCGGTGGTAAGTTATATTCCTAATCCTTACTTATTGACATTACACTCGCTGCAAGGGTGTAATGTATACTGTACTGTTGAGACTTAAGTAAGAAGTAGTTGTGAACGCCGTTTGAAGAAGACACCCTTTACTTAGCAGCATTAGCAATAGCATTAGCGACAGGAGTCTGAGAGTAACCAATGGCCTCTATCGGACTTCAACTCAGCTGTGAAATTTTTATGGAGACGAATAAAAGTCTGATCAGATGACCTTGATGGATGGGTTGAACGAAAAGGGAAAGAAGGGTGGAAGGAGGCAGGACGGGCGAGATTTTATGTTTATGACTGGCAGAGAAGGATACGTGGCATGCATGCATAGGTGTGTGATATGAATCAGATGCATGGGTGGCGGAATGCCTGAAACTCTCCCAAATGTTCGAGGCTGAGGTAGTGGGAGGATAGATACATACCACAAATGTTACGTACTGTGCTTGCTAGTGCTACTGTGCCACTATGTGTAGAATGTATTTGTCTGACTGCTTTGCTAAGAGTATATTTTACAATAGTCTTGTTTTTTCTTCTTGATATAGCTACTCCTAAAGTCAACCGGAAGGAGTTGGCAGCCAAGGCCCGGCGCCGTAAGCTGGAGGCCATACAGGCCGAATACCGGCGCCTCGTTGTTCTAGAGGAGGAGGAGGAGGAGGCGGCAGCAGCTGCAGCCTCCTCCAATGCCCCGGGCCCCAGACACCCCACCCCAGTCTTACGGCGTCACCGCCTGTCAGCCACCCTCCGCCACACAGGAAGAAGCACTGCTGCCCACCCCCACTGTGGATGCAACTGCCGCGCGCTGAAGCGCCGCGTGGCCCGGCTGGAGGAGCGCATCCGTGTCCTGGAGAGGCGAGCCCGCTGAGACCCCGTTAATTTATTGCCCCTTTTTTAGTTCTTATTTGGGTGGGTGGGAATCGGGCGTTGGGTTTTGGACTTGGACATTTGTTGGACTTTTTCGTTGCGGGACATGAACATTGGTTGGGGTTAGGGAGGGGGTGGGTCAGGTGTTGTGGGATTTTTTTACATAGTTTATTTTTGTTAGGGTATTAAATTACATATTTAGACTTAATATACGATGTGGTTAATGTTTTGTGGGTGGGGTTACTGTTTTACGTCACACGGTTTCCTTGCTGGTGCAGTGCCACAGCCAGTGTTTGATTTTAATAATTGGCTGAGTTACTAAGACACAAACAGACAGATGCGGTACCCGTCACTGAGGGACTTGTCCTACTAGTACTGTCAGTCTCCCCTGATAATCTATGCATTCTGCAACTGGACTCAAAGGGGTGTGTGAAATAGAATTAATGAAAAAAAATCAGTTATTAATTATGCCTCAGCCAAACCTCTTCTCTTACCTGTGCTTGATGTTTAACTTGGGCACGGCGATGGCTGCATGGTGGTGATGGTTTTCTTTCCCAACATGCCATGGGTGTGGTGGTAGTAGTAGTAGACCCTGGCAGTAGCACTTGCAAATAAAAGAAAATGAGACAGTCAGTCGCCTGAGAGAGACTGTGGGAGGAGTAGTAGAACAAAGTACAGTACGGAACTTACTGCCAAACAATAATATGCCAAAATACAAGGAAACATAATGGTTGCGGGGATAGCCTAGTACATAGAGTTACAAACTCTAGCTGTGTCGAGTCACTCGACTAGGCCTACAGTACACCGTGGTCCGTGACTCGACACAAGCGTAACCGTTAGTGCTGTTTCGGATGATGACAAATCCAATCTATGATGGCATTTAATGCTGATGGATTCGGTTCCTTTGGTACAAAAAACCCAAATATACTGCTCATAGGAGGGTGGGCAAGCAGAAGAAGATCTGCGCCCTGCCTTGAAAATGCATTTATGTTGCTTTAGCCACATCCGCCCCAGCAAGCGTGTGATAAATTATTGGTGTACATTTAATTTAGTCACACCTCAATAAGCCACACAGCCCGGGGGAAGAGGATTAGGGTTTGAAGAATGGTTGGGAAGGGGGTGTTTTGGGAAAGGTTTGAGAAAGAAAAACAGTACGCATGGACAACAACAAAACACAATATTGGCAGAGAACCATATCCATAAATCAGTTAAGGGAGAAAAAGGAAATGCATGCATGATGATGATAACTTGATGGTTAATGATATTACTAACTACTACTACTAGACAATTAGACAGTACAGGGCAGCAGTATATTATGCTATTTGCCTTGCCTGTCTGCCCTCAGAGAGACCCGAATTACATACAGTTTCTGTTCTTTTGTACCCGCCCGGGCTTAAAGATAGCAAAGAAAAGTCCAAAAATGCTGTAGGGATGAATTGAATTATATAAGCAGAGAGCAAACATAAAAACAACTACACACAGTAGTAATGATTGAAGACAAAAAAAAGAATCGAAATGTAAAAGATGATGAAAGTTGATACTGTCACTGTATGTTATCCTGGTCAAAATGGGGAGTTGCATCTCGGCATTCGTCTTGGTCCTCCATCCCATGGACGCTCCGGCCATCAATCTTGCGTGACGCCACTGCCTGCCTGGCACATGTAGATTCATTGGTAAGGTAAGTGAAAGTTGTTTTTCCCAGTCTAGCACAGGGTAAGGGCCGGCCTGTAATTGCAGATGGGAAAACCAAAGGGATATTGAAAAATCAAGTATAAAAAAAATGCCAAAATTACGGTGGAGTGCAACAAGAACACTTTCAGAGGCGGCATGGATTTGGATACATCATGTCTAACTTAGTCTGTTTCCAACATTAACCTCCAACAACAACAGGACTGAGCAGGCCCACGGCACCCGTGACACATCCTCCATTTAGCGTACCTTTTTGGACAGAGGCAGACAAGGCAGATATACAGCAACATAGCATTTTACAAACTAAGTGACTAAATCAATGCCCCGCTGTCAGTCATACCATACCACCACACTCGACTCCACCACTACACAGACATGTAGGTCTGCAGTGGTTGTTGTTGACTTGGTTACCTTGTAATGCACTCATTAAACGCACTGAGTTATTCCATCAATCATCTCGGATCGTACTGAGTGACTGGAGTGCGAAGAGATAATGTCACTGTGGTCATCATCATGGTGTGTTGTCCAACTCAGTGTGCAGTAGTGTACAGATTGAGTCCCCTTTCCATATTCAAAATGCAATGGATCGGCCTGCAGTAGAAGTAGAAAATAGTTATTGAAAAACCATATTGGGAAGAAACATTGCATTGGGTTACTTTTAGTGTGTAGATTAGATAATAGTACACAATGAATTACCTTCATGCACTACAGTACAAACAACAACAACACAAATCACTCAGTCAGCGTCCAATGCATGTCATCATTCATTACCTGTTCCTTCTCATCTTCAGTTAATGGGCAGTCTGTATCGGCTCTGAAAGGGTGATAGCTATAGTAGTCATCATCATGTTCCACTTCTTTTGGCGAGACTCAACGAGGCAAGATTAGGTTTTCTTCGATTATGCTACATCCAATAATCATCTGGCTTGAGGGCAATACATTTAGGTCGATTCAGGAGGATGGAGGAGCAGGACTCGGAGGAGTGGACTGAAATGCAGAGAGCTGAAACTCATAAGGCAATAAAATAAGAAGACGGTGGTGATGGATTTGTTGTGATTTGAAGTTTCCAAACAGAAAGACAGACACAGAAATAGAAGTAAATAAGGGAGAACCACAGTAAGAACTGGAAGCCTAGTTGTCACCGTCAGGGAAGTATAGCTCGTCCTCAAACTCTGGAGGTTCAACCAGAAGTAGGTAATCAGCATCCAACACGCTACTTCCATCACCTGAGCCGCTGTCCTCATCTTCCTGCGGTGATTCATGTATTGTATAATTAGGTGGTATAAATTGCTGATTCATTTTGATCATGGTTAACCTCTCCACGTTTATGGGTGAGAGACTGGTCCTTTTCACTGTTACAATGGAACCAGCAGCACTGAAAACACGTTCAGAAGAGACACTTGCGATAGGGCAAGCCAGATAGTTGATCGCCAGCCTGCTGAGCACTGGCCATTGGCCCCTTTTGCCATACCAATACCGCAATGGGTTTTGATCAATGAAGACCTCTGTTGGGTCATCCAGGTAGGCCTGGACCATTCGGTCAATGTTCAGGGGTGCTAAACTTAGTGCGCCCTCTTTTGTCTTTGCATCAGCACTGGACCTAGCAAGTCCTTGCTGTAAATACCAATTCTGTGCCGTTTGTACTGGGGCTGAAGATGATCCGGTTCTTGCTGTTGTCGATAGTGTTGGTGACAGCTGTGAACCAAATGCACTGCCCACAGGCTCTGAAGTTGAACTTGAACTTGACGCAGGATGCCCTGCTGCAGTACTTGATGTGGGTTTGAGGCCTTTAATTACCAGCCGTTCATTTTCCAATGTACTGGCTGCCTCAGCTATCCAAGTTTTGTACCGGGCAACATCCACTTCTGAAAAAGGGAGTAATGTCTTACTGTGCAGTGCCGCTTTGTACCGTGGATCCAGAATTGTGGCACAAATGTAATGTTGTTGTGACAGAATCTTATTTTGCACCCTTGCATTTTCACTTAAGCGACATGATAAGCTCTCCGCCAACTGGTATGCTTCTTTTTTTCCTCCACACCTATGTACGCTTCACACACCCTCTTCAGCTCTTGCTCTAGCATGTGCAACAATGGGATAGCTTGGCCCATAGTACAGTCCTCCTTGCTGACTTCACGTGTGAAGACCTCGAAAGGAAGAAGCATCTCTGTAAGAGATTTAACTAGGCACCATTGGTCCACCTGAAGGGTCATGCCTTTCACAGCAGCATCCGCCCTTTGCATGACATATTCATTGATTGGTCTGTACTGCTCAAACAGACGGTCAAGCATGTAATACGTTGAGTTCCAACGTGTTGCCACCTCCTGGATCAGTGCTTTGACTGGCATTCTATAGTCACGTTGAATGATCCGCAGCTGCTTCCGGGCTTTAAAAGAATGGCTGAAATGCGTGCATATTCTGCGGCAGGTGGTCAGTAAGTTGCTGACTATGGGTTCTTTTTTCAGAAAGTCTTGAACTATAATGTTAATGCAGTGCGCCAAACACGGGACCCTGAAATACTTACCAAGCGTCATGGCCTTAAGTATATTACTGCCATTATCCGTGGCAACAAAACCAATGTGAAGCCCTCTGGGGCGCAGCCATTCAAAGACCTTGTTGTTAAACTCTTCCAAAAGGTTTTCAGCAGTATGAGATTTCTCCATGGCGAACATGGCTATAGTTGCATGTTTCCGAGAAGCATTAAAAATTGCAGCTGTGTCAACAGCACCTACTTCAGATAGCTTGTCTCTAACCCCCACAAAAGAGACCCAGTGTGCAGTGATGCACATGTAATCAGTGGCTTGGCAACTGGTCCACATGTCTGTTGTCAGGTGGATTTTGTGAACAGCACTCTGCTGCAAAGCTTGTCCAACCAATTCAAGCACATCATGATGTAGTGCTGGAACAGCAACTCGGGCAAAATAGGAACGGCTGGGAACCTTCCATTTAGGGCAGATGGCCGACACAAATTCAAGGAAACCCACCCCTTCCACAAATGAAAAAGGGAGAAGGTCCAGCGCTAACATTTTAGCGAGCTTCGCATTGTACAACCGTGCCGTTGGGTGGTTGCGTTGGTACTGCCCCTCCGACCAAAGCATGCTGTCAATGGTAGGCTGGAATATTTTCCTTACTGCTGCACCTTTCTTCTTTAACCCAGCTAGGCTCAACGACGCTGCACTTTTGCTCATTGCAGTGCCCGGTTGCCTTGCTGTCTCATGTTGACTCTTACTACTGTGCCACTGAGATGTTGCTGAGGATGCGGGCGTTGCCAGTACACTGCTGGGGGTAGGGCTATAAATGTCTCCCTCTTGTTGACCTTCCTCCGCGATCATATCTTCCCCTACTTCTTCATCCACAACAACAGCAATGGGTCCAGTTTTACTTTTTTGTAAGTGAAGTAGGTGAGCCTCCCACCTGATAGTGTGGTGTTTTTTGAGATGACTTGTTTGTCCTCCGGTACCATAGTTTGTACCAAGCTTACCCCGCCTAACAGCCTGCCGACAAATTGAGCATATAGCAATGTTCTCCTCCTTACTGCTAACCGAAAAGAAGTCCCAAACTGGGGAGGAGAACTTTCTGGCACTGCTGTAGGTGCCACTTTCAATACCAGATGAAATGGAGGGTGTGCATGGAATTTGACTCTGTGCACTTACATTACCACCACCTACTGAGGTGGTGGTTGAGCTTGATGTAGGTCCCTGCCGGGCCTTTGCAAAGGCAAATATGGAAGCTGGAGGTCGTGTTGGCGTTACCTGTGTTGGTGGTATCCGTGCTACATCCCTCGCAGCGATTTGGGATAGTCTAATAATGTTGGTCTCCATCTCCGCAGGCCCAGGAGTGATGTTCGTGATGACTGGCTCTTCATCATCATCACCCCCTCGTCTAAATCGACCTCCATAACTGTAAGGCTTTCGGGAACCTTCCTTTTCACTAGCCTTGTCTTGTGGTGTGCATCACTCTCAGGCTGAGCTGGTGGCTTCCAAGTGGCATCTAGATCATCAGAAGCGGGGCTTGAAGAAGAAGTTGATGTACTAAGCCTCCTTTTCCTTGCTGGGGGTATGGAAGACACTGGATCTTCTGGAACAGTGGCTTGCTCCTCTCCGCCTGCAAAAAGCTCGATTTCCTGAACTGCCCCTACTTCAGGTGGAACAGCTACTATTGTGGGCTGTGGTTCCGGCTGTGGTTGCGTTTCCGGCTGGGGTTGCGTTTCCGGCTGGGGTTGCGTTTCCGGCTGGGGTTGCGGCTGTGGTTGCAGTTCCAGCTGCGGTTCGGGTTGCGGCTGGGGTTGCCCACTTATCTCCTGAGTTTGCGCCTGCGAGTGCGTGGATTGGGTACTACTTTGCGATAATGACATTTCAACATCACTGGTCGTTAGTAGACTGGCTACCTCTGCCACAGTCATGGGCTTGGGCCTAGGTTGCTGGGGTGGGGCCACTGATGCAGAGGTGCTGCTCCCAGCTTGGTCCCCGCTGGACACCGCTGCTGCAGGCGTACGTTTTTTTCCCAAAAAACACATCGGCCGGCACCCCAGTCTTGGCAAGTGCCACTTCCTTCTTCTCTCCCTTCTGACTGGCAACTTTATTGCTACTGGAGGACCTTGTATCTTTCTTTGGGGCCATCTTCTTCAGATGTCAGCAGGACGCAGGTGCACAAGTTGCAGAGATGTCTGTGGTCACACGTGGACGTGACGCGCAGCAGGACTTCAGCCTGGCAGTACAACGGGTGATGTTGATGATGACACCTCCTCCTCTGTCTTTTTGTGCACCTAAAAGCAAAGAAGCCAGGAGAAGAACATCAGTGAAACGTTGCATTTGTTGTTGTGGTTCAATTACTAGTAGTACAAACAAACAAATAAAAGATATAAATTAGTGTAGCCATTTGTGAGACTGTCAACAAGGGCTTTCCTGGTATACTGTGTACACTGTCAGGACAACCAAAATACAAATGTAATACAAGTGGACCCTGTTTGGCAATAAATTATTTGCTCATCACATCATTCAGGGAGCTGCAGCTGGCAAAGGGGATGGATGCAAGCAGTAAGCCAAGAGGAAAACCATGCAGGCCTAAATGGCAAAAGCAGCACACTTATAACTCCCACCAGAAATGGCCACCAGCCACATGGAAACTCACAAATCACAAGCAACAAGCATGAGGCCTGGAAAACAATGTACTGAAACAGGCCTACGATAGCCAGGCAAAGGCTGCATGGTAAACCACACTGCTTTGTCTGTAATGTAATGCAATAAAATGCAAACACGAAAATACACAGGGCTAAACAAGGCCTGCAACACACCACACACAACTAAGGCATGTAACACCCCCAAAAACTGAAATACACCCCAAAAATAAATCCACTTTTTGCAATTCAATCCAATGCCATGCATGTGCCCTAAATGATGTTTATATTCAACAGAACACACAGAAACAGTTGTTTCGTGCACCCCTGACTACCTCTGGGCCCACTGGATGAAAGGCCTGTTGGCAGACTAGGCTACAAGCTTGCAGGCCTATGGCAAAAAGCACACTACCTGGCTTCAAAATGGCCGCCAGCCTCATGGCCAGGCCCACAACAACAAGAAACTGAAGACAGACAATGCAGGCCTATGGCAAAAAGCACTATGCCTGGCTTCAAAATGGCCGCCAGCCTCATGGCCAGGCCCACAACAACAAGAAACTGAAGACAGACAATGCAGGCCTATGGCAAAAAGCACACTGCCTGGCTTCAAAATGGCCGCCAGCCTCATGGCCAGGCCCACAACAACAAGAAACTGAAGACAGACAATGCAGGCCTATGGCAAAAAGCACACTGCCTGGCTTCAAAATGGCCACCAGCCTCATGGCCAGGCCCACAACAACAAGAAGCCTAGGTCACAAAGGAAACACATGCAGGCCTATATGGCAAAAAAGCAGCACACTTAATACTCCCACCAGAAATGGCTACCAGCCACATGGACACTCACAAATCAGAAGCAACAAGCAGGAGGCCTGGAAAACAATGTACTGAAAACAGGCCTACGATAGCCAGGCAAAGGCTGCATGCTAAACCACACTGCTTTGCCTGTAATGCAATAAAATGAAAAAACGAAAATACACAGGGCTAAACAAGGCCTGCAACACACCACACACAACTAAGGCATGTAACACCCCCAAAAACTGAAATACACCCCAAAAATAAATCCACTTTTTGCAATTCAATCCAATGCCATGCATGTGCCCTAAATGATGTTTATATTCAACAGAACACACAGAAACAGTTGTTTCGTGCACCCCTGACTACCTCTGGGCCCACTGGATGAAAGGCCTGTTGGCAGACTAGGCTACAAGCTTGCAGGCCTATGGCAAAAAGCACACTACCTGGCTTCAAAATGGCCGCCAGCCTCATGGCCAGGCCCACAACAACAAGAAACTGAAGACAGACAATGCAGGCCTATGGCAAAAAGCACTATGCCTGGCTTCAAAATGGCCGCCAGCCTCATGGTCATGGCCAGGCCCACAACAACAAGAAACTGAAGACAGACAATGCAGGCCTATGGCAAAAAGCACACTGCCTGGCTTCAAAATGGCCGCCAGCCTCATGGCCAGGCCCACAACAACAAGAAACTGAAGACAGACAATGCAGGCCTATGGCAAAAAAGCACACTGCCTGGCTTCAAAATGGCCACCAGCCTCATGGCCAGGCCCACAACAACAAGAAGCCTAGGTCACAAAGGAAACACATGCAGGCCTATATGGCAAAAAAGCAGCACACTTAATACTCCCACCAGAAATGGCTACCAGCCACATGGACACTCACAAATCAGAAGCAACAAGCAGGAGGCCTGGAAAACAATGTACTGAAAACAGACCTATAATAGCCATGCAAAGGATGCATGGTAAACAACACTGCTTTGCCTGTAATGCAATAAAATGCAAAAACGAAAATCCACAGGGCTAAAGAAGGCCTGCAGCACACCACACACAACTAAGGCATGCATTTAGCACACAGCACAAAAACGGAAATACACCCAAAAATACACATTTTGCAATTCAATCCAACGCCATCCATGCCCCCTAAATGATGTTTGAAATTAAAAAATACATCACACAGCAAAGGAACAGTTGTTTCATCATGTTTCATCATGCACCAACCCATGACTAGCTCTGGGCCTACTGGCTACAGTGGCTACCCACCACTATATTTATTTTTAAAAATGATGAAAATTAAAAAAATTGTAATTGCAGCAACTGCAATGACCCAATCAAACAACACCAACTTACTTGTAAAATCTCAAATCGAAAAATCCTCAAATCAAATCAAATGATAATGATGCAGCAGACACAAACAGTGATCCTTCCAGCTCAAATCCAAGTGAAAAATGAACAAGAGATGGAGAAAGCACTGGGAGGAGCCTGCTGGAAAGGAACAGGAAGTAGTAGACTCTGTGGCACTTCCTCCCTCTCCCCCCGCCCACAAAATGAAAAAAAAACACACCCAAATATCAATCTGAGGTTTTTTTCCCATGGAAATCATCAGTTTATAGAAGGTTTTATGCTGCTCGCGATATTATTCTTCTCCAGATTGAAAATTTTGCGTGTTCGGGATCGCAGGTTTACAAAGATCCCGCCGGAAATCCGATGGCGCGCCCGAATGACGTGTTCGCGACCGCAATCTCTCTCGTGGTGCACGATGGCGCATACGAATGACGTGTTCGCGATCGCACACTCTCGCGTTGTCCGATGGCGCATCGAATGACGTGTTCGCGATCGCAAACTCTCGCAGGATCGCGCGGCCGGCTACCGAAATCTCGTGGCGCCCGCGAACGAATAGGAAAACCCGTCGGCGAACGCAGGAATCCCGGTAAGTCATAATCGCGCACGCTAGAATGCATTTTTAAAGCGCGAACAAGAAAATAATTCCGCTTCGCCGCGGATCGCGGAATTGATGGCAGTTCCGCGCTCTCCGCGGAACGCGAAATTGTCCAACTTCCGCAAATTCCGCGAGCGGAACGGAATTCAATGCCCAGGCCTAGTAAAGATAACTGTATGAATTGGGATAACCATAATTGGCTCGGTTGGTTTACCTGTCAGCCCCTAGTATCAGTGCACTGTGTGTGCCCAGGACTGGTAGACCAAATACTGCTGGTTGGCCTGCAGCGCTGATTTGCGCTACCCACCGAAGCAGCTTTTAAAGTATGTCTGTGTAGCATGTTCTAATAGCGAGTTACCCTCCATTTCCCTGTTTACTATTGTGAGGCTATCCGTTCTCATAGGCCAGAATGGGCAGGCTGAGCATTACATGCCCTAGTCCTACCTGCCCCCAGGAACCTGATAGGAACGTCGAATTTGATATGTTTAAGTTCAGAACAGTGAGATACATCTTTTAGTAAGGATTATTAGCGTAGCCCGTGTTCGAAAATGCCTCTACTAGATACGAGGTATTTTCTGGCCTAAGCTTTCCGGTAGGCTTTGCTTTGTGTGTATTGGCCGTCTGGTTTTGGAGCAGCAGGGCCAGCTGGGTCAGACCTGGCTGGAGAGAGAGATCGGCATTTAGAGTAGGGTGAGGGGTGACTCTTTGATCTGAGCAGGGCCGTGCCTGGCAAGGTGAATGATGGCTCCACCTCCCACTGGGCATCTGATAGCAGACCCCCAGATTCTCAAAGGGCAGGATGTCGCCTCGTAAACCAAGTGCTCCCCGACCCCACCGAACTGGTTCTGGCTGGATGCAGTGATTTGTGACTGCAGAGAACAAAGACTTTTTAGGTATAAAACGCTGCGCTGAAACCTTTTTCAAGTGTGTTCCTTCTGGATGTCAAGACGAAACTCTGTCCGAGCGGACAGAGGAAAGGACTTTGAAACTTTCACCAAGCTTGCTGAAGAAACTACCCGAGGGCCTGAATTGAGAGTGCCTCCTGCTGAAGTCTCAGGGACATTAGACTTCACCCCGTCAGCCGCCTGAATTCCTGTGCTAGGGATTCTACTTGCAGGTGAGGCCTCCGTCGAGTAATCCGGAACCTCTAGTTCTACTGTGAGGAACACGGACTGGTAGCCCTTGTTAACTCTGTGTGTGGGCCGCCGCAGCTAATAGAGAGCTGCCGCCGCTGAGCGCCCGCCTTAATTTGAATCTTCTGAACCTTCGCTGAACCTGTGTGGGCCACCGCAGCTAAGAGAGAGCTGCCGTCGCTGAGCGCCCGCCTTAATTTGAATCTTCAGAACCTTCGCTGAATCCGTGTGGGCCGCCGCAGCTAAGAGAGAGCTGCCGCCGCTGAGCACCTGCCTTAATTTGAATCTTCAGAACCTTCGCTGAATCGGTGTGGGCCGCCGCAGCTAAGAGAGAGCTGTTGCCGCCGAGTGCCCGCACTTGTGACAGCTGTGCATCATCGTGATTTGTCCTGTGGGCCGCCGCAGCTAAGAGAGAGCTGTTGCCACTGAGTGCCCGCACTTGTGTCAGCTGTGCATCATCGTGATTTTTCCTGTGGGCCGCCGCAGCTAAGAGAGAGCTGTTGCCGCTGAGTGCCCGCACTTGTGTCAGCTGTGCATCATCGTGATTTGTCCTGTGGGCCGCCGCAGCTAAGAGAGATCTGTTGCCGCTGAGTGCCCGCACTTGTGTCAGCTGTGCATCATCGTGATTTGTCATGTGGGCCGCCGCAGCTAAGAGAGAGCTGTGTCCGCCGAGTGCCCGCACTTGTGTCAGCTGTGCATCATCGTGATTTGTCCTGTGGGTTGCCGCAGCTGGGAGAGAGCTGTTGCCGCTGAGTGCCCGCACTTGTGTCAGCTGTGCATCGTCGTGATTTGTCCTTTGAGCCGCCGCAGCTAAGAGAGAGTTGCTGCCACGGAGTACTCGCACCTTTGCTAACTTAGCATCATCGTGATTTGCCCTGTGAGCCGCCGCAGCTAAGGGGAAAATACGACACGCGAGAATCAGAATTGATTTTTATAAAATCAAAGATTGCGCTAAGGATAACACGGAAATCCTTCCTCGCTACAACAGCCTTAACAATAATAAGAGAGCAAGCCTTGAAAAAGTTACGCATATGTAACGAAACACGTGTCGGCTGTCATTGGCTGTTCGTCAGCCATCACCACTTGGAAGGCCCTAGGACTAGGACCTCCAATTTGGCTTGATAATATTGCTCTTGTCTGTAGTGCTCAATCAAACTGTTATGAAGAAATATTTTGATTCAATAATATTAAATTGTACAAAAACAATATTCATTTATGATGTTCTCTTTTGTTTTCAATTTGATCTATTTTGAAATGTTTCTCTATCTTTGATATATTACATTGATTAAGTAATTGTTTTTAGGATTTTTAGCACTGGCCATTTAACTAAACCTGATGACCAAACTGCAAATTGTTTTAGCCAAATATCAGAGTGCCGAGATACAATTGTTTGTTAAGATTTGAAATGACAGGTAGTATATACCCGTCAAACTGGCATCCTTGGTAGTGGGATACTCCTGGTATCTTGAAGGGCACCGTAATTTCTGCGCATTGACATACTGGAAACAGATTAACAACGTTAAAGTTATCTTGAGAATTTGATGTGCTACTTTTAAACCATCACTACCGTCTTATGATATTGTGCTGCCACTGAGGGTTCGCACCTTGGCTAACTGTGCATCATTGTGACTTGTCCTGTGGGCCACCGCAGCTAAGAGAGAGCTGCTGCCGCCGAGTGCTCGCACCTTTGCCAACTTTGCACCATTGTGATTTGTCCTGTGGGCCGCCGCAGTTAAGAGAAAGCTGCTGCCGCTGAGTGCCTGCATCTTTGCCAACGTCGCATCATCACAAATCGCCCTGTGGGCCGCCGCAGCTAGGAGAGAGCTGCTGCCGCTGTGCGCCCACCATGGAGCTGCACGACGAGAGTCATCGCCACCACCAGCCCGGGCCACCGCAGCTGCGTGCTGCTGCCGCTGGGAGCCCGCCTGTCCCCGAGTGCCCGAATCATTGTGAGTGCACGTTGCGGACCACTGCAGTCGAGAACTGTGGTCGCTGGGAGTCCGCCTGTCACCGTCTCCGCTTCTTCGAGAAGCTACGTACTGTGTCCCCGTCCAACGTCAGGTATCTGGTGCGCAACGGGTCGCGTAGACCCAGGCCTTGAACTCAGTCAGTGCCACGTTCTGGTGAATACGTTATTGCCTTTTTAAAGTCCCTACTGATTTACGTCCATTGTGACTGGTTAAAACGCTTTCGAGAGTCTCGTACTAAACCTTAGATAAAGATACTATTTTTCTATACCTCCTTGAGTTGTGTCCTTTTGTGGTGTCGTTACTGCCTTATTGTGCATGGTCATAAATGCTTCACACACTGCCTCTGAGATAGGCCTAACTGCTCGTGCTATGTTACCACAGGGTTGAGCAGGGGTTATCAAAGGGGGTAGCCCACTTGCCCTGACTTAGGAAGAAGGGTCCCTATTTGGGCATTGGCGCCAGCCATGGCCAACTAGAGACCCCCATTTCTAACAAGAATCTATCGCTATTCATGGCTCTTGCAACCCTTTGTATCCTGACCTTCCTTGCGAACTCCATCCCAACACCTCCTTTTTTCATTCCTTCTTATCACACGCTGTTAACTAATGGAAACTACTTAATGCAACACAAATATCCTGTTGTGGGTTAACTGAGGGGTTTGTGTATTTATTAACTGTTCAGAAATTAGTAGTAGGCTTTGGCTTTCTTACTAGCTCCAAGCCTGTTTTGGACTCATCTCTTCCTTTTTCGTTTCTTTGTTTTTCAATCTGTTTAGTGGAATGTCAACCACTCTCTTCATGGTTAGGGGCAAAATGTGTCAGTTTTTTTTGCTGTGAAGTAAAATCAACATTAATGGCAATGCACCTTACCCAAATGAATATGAATGCTGCAAAGCTATGACATTTTATCTTGGTGGGAACTTCAACCTCCTTGAGGGAGACCTGTGTTTCAATGTTTGAACTGTTTTCAAACTGTCATCTTGAATATTCCATTGGAACAACAAGCTGTGTTGTCTGTGTATTGCTGGGAAGTAACTCGGCTGATCAGAGCATCACGTGTTCTTCAATACAATGCAATTTCTAATCATCAAAGCTGCTGTGTATGAATCTCATTTTTACTGAAACATCTGGTAACATGAGTAGAACAATAATCGTATTATTCGCAGGCACACTCTAGGCTGCTTCATGAAATGCTACAACAGCTGCCTCTGATGGCATACTCATCTGCTGTCTAAAATATTGAGGGGTATATTCACAAGAACGTGTGATAACTACCGCAAGAGTAGCGTAACGCAACTTTCAATATCGCAGCCTATCTCGGGGAAAATAACCCTGTGTCAACGTGGAATTCACAACACGGCGGTAGCATGCGATAGTTGGCCGATACCGCGGCTAATGCTCGCGACGCAACCAACCCGACGGAGATAAAAACACAAACCACAACACGAAAAAAGCTGCGAAGGGCCAAAGCGCGATAAGAAAACAGTGACAACCAGCGCGAGGGCAGCAATACGCTCGCGCAATGCGGGAAAAAGCACAAGAACAGTATACGGAAAATGCCACAGAACAAAATACATCAACAGCGGAGTACCACGGATGCACCCTGGCCAACTGCAGAGGACAACATGCACACCACAACATCCACGCACCGTGGAAGAACAGAACCTACAGGCACACCACATGAAAGAGACCAGTGGCAGACAAATCAGAGCCGCAGGAACAACACACCCACCGTGCAGCATACGCACATAAGCAGAAGTGCACCCGGACAGTGACAACATCCCGGTACAAACAGCAACACCTCCACAACTGAACACAGGACACAACTGGTTTGGAAAATGTGCACAACATGGCAAATCACATCTGAAACCCCAGGGACATGTAACATGACAATGTACAATTCCAACCTGTGACCTGCAAATATGTTTTATTCACACATGCAGTGCAATTTGACATCTACTACTGTCCCATGAATGCCACAGACGGTCACAATGTGACGTGCTCATGAGAAGTAAGTGTCAATGATGGAGTCCCTATGGGCCATTCCTGCCGCAGCTGCAGTGGGATGTGGGCTACCTGCCCCATCAACACCATCATCGTCCGGTACCTCTGGAACTGGGATCCATGGGGCCCTGGTGCGAACACAGATGTTGTGCAACACACAACATGCAACGATCATCTTGCACACGACGTCCGGGCTGTACAGGAGCTTCCCACCAGTGCCGTCCAGGCACCTGAAACATGACTTCAACACACCAAATGTGCGTTCAACGATGCCCCTGGTGTGTATGTGGGCCGCATTGAACTGCCTCTGGGCGGGTGTGTTCGGGTCTCGGAGGGGTGTCATCATCCAAGGGCAGAGTGCATATCCTTGATCACCTGTGACAGTGCAGGGAGAAAAGAGTCAATACTTGGTTCGGCAGGATGTGATGGCAGGCTCACCAATTCAGTGACACCTGTGCTGGCTGGGTGTGGGGTGAGTGTAAGCCAGCCCTCAGGGAGTAGCTGGTGCTGGCAACTACACCAACAGTCATCAGGCACACAGACATGCAATGTCAGAACTACAAGGGGGGATGACTCGAGGCGCACAGGGCTAGTCGCCCCGGATGCACAGCGGCCGACACGGGCCCACCACCATGGGACGCTGACCTGCGGGAGACTGGGGTAGGGTCATGAGGGCAGAGCAGTGCCTCACATGTGTCATGGCTGCATTCCGCATCTCCACACGTTCAGCTTTTGTGTGGCTGTGGTGCCATGTGAAGTCTGTATTGTGTGCAGGGGTAGCCCAGGATGACCATGGAGTGGTGTAGTCGTGTCTGGTAGGTGGTCGTGTAGTTTAACATGTTGGATGTGGTTAGGTCACGTGTGCATCCCCACAGTTGCACCTTGTGCGTTGGTGGCTGTGGGATGTGTAGGGTGTTGATTTGGTATTTACCAACGAGCAGTCCCGTTCCATATGTGCCCTCCTGGAAGCGCTGGTTGATGATGGACTGTCGGAAGATGAAGGAATCATGCACACTGCCTGGGTAGTTGGCGACAACATTGGTGAACATTCCCCGGTGGTCCACTATTGCCTGCACATTGATGGAATGCGTGTGTTTCCTGTTGCGGTAGTGGTGTGCAGTATCCGCAGGGGGCACAAGTGGGACATGTGTGCAGTCAATTGCCCCCAACATGGCCGGGAATCCGGCTATGGCATAGAAGCCTTGCTTAGTCTCCAGCTGTTCCTGCGCAGTGTTGAGGAAGTGAAGGTACTGGGGTATGAAGCTGATGATGGCATCCAGGACGGGTGTGATGAACTTTGATAGGGCTGGCTGTGAGACCCCTCTGACTCTGGCAGTTGTTGGTTGGAAGGTCCCAGAGGCCAACAGGTGCAGCACAGCCAGCAGCTTTGTCTGCGGAGGGATGTTGGTTGTCCGCTGTGTTGATACCGTCAGCCTGTGGGCAATGTGGGTCAGGATGCGGAGGATGGTTGTCCTTTTGAGCCTGCAGTGAGCAATGACTTCCGCGGGCGTTAGGTCTGTGAGAGTGGTGCGTTTTCGGTAGGTCCACTGTCTTACTCTACGCTGCCTCTGTGGTGGTCCCGGGGGGGAGCGGGTCCGGGTCCTGGGGGCGGTGGCGGTCCAGGGGGTGGTGGCGGTGGGTGTTGTGGCCCTGTTGGGGCTCCGAGCTGCATGTAGAGTAGATCCATGGCGTCGTTTGTTCTTCGGGTATGGCTGTGTGCGGGACTCCATTGCCTACTGCAGGTAGATGTCCGTCTTTACACCTGCTTGAGGCAGGTGTTAAATACCTGCGGCTACCGCACCTTATCGCCTGTTTTGTGTTCTTATCGCCGATGTGGCTGGTCGTTGTGAATGTTGAGGTGTGATGTTGTCTCGACTTTTCACACGGGAACGCCCACTCTGCATCTCATTAGCGATATTTGCGGGGGTCCTCTGTGGCAATGTTTTTTGCGGCTGCTATCGCGGGTAAACTGGTGCTGTGGGCTGTTTACACTGGCTTGTGAATGGGGAGGTAAATTTATCACGACTTTGGCTGTGATGAAGTGCCGTTAATTCGGCGTTAGCTCCTTGTGAATATGCCCCTTAGTCTTCAGTCACATCTTGGCTTTATCATCATAAACAGTTGGCAAGTACTAGTATCACTGCACTTAGTTCCAATGTCTCTGACCATCCTAAATACAAGTGAGACTACTTAAACACTATTATCTAGGGGAGCCAAAAGAAGCTACATTTGCTTAAGCTTCCTGAGGTTACGGCATGGCTGGCCAGTATGTGATTGTCATGCCGTAAAATGATAATATTGTCAAAAGCCAGTATATTCCCTTTTCAGGTATAATCTCAAAACAGAAAATAAAAGACAATTTTGATTACAAAGCTGAGGCCCTCTTCTGCTGTTGAGGGCGGAAGAACTGGAACACCAAAAACCACGTCCATCTTCTGTACCAAGAAGGGAGGAGAAAACACCATATGACAGCAGATGGGCTACAGTATAAATGAAACACCACCATTATAATCCCAGCCATCAAACCTTTTCTTCCATTGGCTTTACATCAACCAACCCGACATATTTCCCTTTAACTGACATTCTCCTTTCTAGGTTTACCTCAGTTGGCCAGCAATCCAGAATGCCTCTGAAGAGACACTTATTTGAGAAAGAAATTCATGATCCGCTATTATTTACTCCCTAATGGATGTCTTCTTTCTTGTAATTACATCAAGCAGAGCCAGCATGAGAGTGCCTTCGGCTCTCACAATGAATCAGGCAGTTCAACAATAGTCTATTGGGCGGTAGTAAACTGTAGTGATCTGATCTTGCATTCGCTGTAAGAACTCTTATGACAGGATTGGCTAAAGGAGTACTTTTCTATTTCCCATAGGTTGTAGAACCTCAGAGACTGTGGTACAACTTCCGAATTGCTGAAGCAACGTTTACTGGTTGTTCATTGGCTGTGGTGGTTTTCTGGAAAATGGCTTAGAATTGTACCTGCTGCACATACGAGCTTCTTTGTCAATAAAGCAGGCACCTGACTCTTGTCTTCTTGAAGTGAGTGATTTTTGAGACAGCATCAATGTAAGGGGTGTGCAGTAAACTCCGCCATGTGGAGGTTGGTAGAGTTTAGCTCTCCGCAAAGTCCGCCCTCAGAGCGAAGTTTATCGTGCACCCCCCATTTGTAAATTCTCTCTTGGATGCTGCAGATTTGAAAGTTTCCATCTCTTTTTAGAAAGATGTGAACTCAGTAAAACAAGATAAAGACAATCGGAGGCTTCTGCTGTTTGTCTGTATAACAGTCTTTACCCAGTTATTTTGCTTTTGAGCCTTTTTGAATTATTATTATTTTTGTTTTTTACCATGCCACTTTGTCAAATTAACAAAACACAAGGAGATGATGGACGGAGTGCTGAAACTTTTCAAACACTCACCTACCAGTTGGCAGGGTATGCCAAGACGTGGGTCCCTTGCTCACTTTGCCACTGGATTCAAGCTAGCCTGGCTGATGAGGGCTGTTAGCCCGAAACCGGTCCCAGGATGCTTGGTTCCAGTCCAGGGAAGACATGGCTTGGCAGTTCGGTCTGGACTGTTCCCATGAGGCACAGGGTCAAGACTGATTGGCATATAGCTGTGTCTGAACTGGGGTGGCAAAGTGAGCTAAAGAATGATGATGGAGTCAACCCAGATCTTTGACTGGGGTGAGTGTTTGAAAAGTTTCAGCACTCCGTCCATCATCTCCTTGTGTTTGCTTTGTTCGCCCTAAGTTGGCAGGGTATGCCCAGACGTGGGTCCCTTGCTCACTTTGCCACTGGATTCAAGCTAGCCTGGCTGATGAGGGCTGTTAGCCCGAAACCGGTCCCAGGATGCTTGGTTCCAGTCCAGGGAAAACACAGCTTGGCAATACGGTCTGGACTGTTCCCATGAGGCACAGGGTCAAGACTGATTTGCATATAGCTGTGTCTGAACTGGGGTGGCAAAGTGAGCTAAAGAATGATGATGGATTCAACCCAGATCTGTGACTGGGGTTAGTGTTTGAAAAGTTTCAGCACTCCGTCCATCATCTCCTTGTGTTTGCTTTGTTCGCCCTAAGTTGGCAGGGTATGCCCAGACGTGGGTCCCTTGCTCACTTTGCCACTGGATTCAAGCTAGCCTGGCTGATGAGGGCTGTTAGCCCGAAACCGGTCCCAGGATGCTTGGTTCCAGTCCAGGGAAGACACAGCTTGGCAGTTCGGTCTGGACTGTTCCCATGAGGCACAGGGTCAAGACTGATTTGCATATAGCTGTGTCTGAACTGGGGTGGCAAAGTGAGCTAAAGAATGATGATGGATTCAACCCAGATCTATGACTGGGGGTGAGTGTTTGAAAAGTTACAGCACTCCGTCCATCATCTCCTTGTGTTTGCTTTGTTCGCCCTAAGTTGGCAGGCTATGCCCAGACATGGGTCCCTTGCTCACTTTGCCACTGGATTCAAGCTAGCCTGGCTGATGAGGGCTGTTAGCCCGAAACGGGTCTCAGGATGCTTGGTTCCAGTCCAGGGAAGACACGGATTGGCAGTTCGGTCTGGACTGTTCCCATGAGGCACAGGGTCCAGACTGATTTGCATATAGCTGTGTCTGAACTGGGGTGGCAAAGTGAGCTAAAGAATGATGATGGATTCAACCCAGATCTGTGACTGGGGGTGAGTGTTTGAAAAGTTTCAGCACTCCATCCATCATCTCCTTGTGTTTGCTTTGTTCGCCGTAAGTTGGCAGGGTATGCCCAGACGTGGGTCCCTTGCTCACTTTGCCACTGGATTCAAGCTAGCCTGGCTGATGAGGGCTGTTAGCCCGAAACCAGTCCCAGGATGCTTGGTTCCAGTCCAAGGAAGACACGGCTTGGCAGTTCGGTCTGGACTGTTCCCATGATGCACAGGGTCAAGACTGATTTGCATATAGCTGTGTCTGAACTGGGGTGGCAAAGTGAGCTAAAGAATGATGATGGATTCAACTCAGATCTTTGACTGGGGGTGAGTGTTTGAAAAGTTTCAGCACTCCGTCCATCATCTCCTTGTGTTTGCTTTGTTCGCCCTAAGTTAGCAGGGTATGCCCAGACGTGGGTCCCTTGCTGCACTTTGCCACTGGATTCAGGCTAGCCTGGCTGATGAGGGCTGTTGGCCCGAAACCGGTCCCAGGATGCTTGGTTCCATTCCAGGAAGACACGGCTTGGCAGTTCGGTCTGGACTGTTCCCATGAGGCACAGGGTCAAGACTGATTTGAATTTAGCTGTGTCTGAACTGGGGTGGCCAAGTGAGCTAAAGAATGATGATGGATTCAACCCAGATCTGTGACTGGGGGTGAGTGTTTGAAAAGTTTCAGCACTACGTCCATCATCTCCTTGTGTTTGCTTTGTTCACTCTAAGTTGGCAGGGTATGCCCAGACGTGGGTCCCTTGCTCACTTTGCCACTGGATTCAAGCTCGCCTGGCTGATGAGGGCTGTTAGCCCGAAACCGGTCCCAGGATGCTTGGTTCCAGTCCAGGGAAGACACGGCTTGGCAGTTCGGTCTGGACTGTTCCCATGAGGCACAGGGTCAAGACTGATTTGCATATAGCTGTGTCTGAACTGGGGTGGCAAAGTAAGCTAAAGAATGATGATGGATTCAACCCAGATCTGTGACTGGGGTTAGTGTTTGAAAAGTTTCAGCACTCCGTCCATCATCTCCTTGTGTTTGCTTTGTTCGCCATAAGTTGGCAGGGTATGCCCAGACGAGGGCCCCTTGCTCACTTTGCACACTGGATTCAAGCTAGCCTGGTTGATGAGGGCTGTTAGCCCAAAACCGGTCCCAGGATGCTTGGTTCCAGTCCAGGGAAGACACGGCGTGGCAGTTTGGTCTGGACTGTTCCCATGAGGCACAGGGTCAAGACTGATTTGCATATATCTGTGTCTGAATTGTGGTGGCAAAGTGAGCTAAAGAATGATGATGTATTCAACCCAGATCTATGACTGGAGGTGAGTGTTTGAAAAGTTTCAGCACTCTGTCCATCATCTTCTTGTGTTTGCTTTGTTCGCCCTAAGTTGGCAGGCTATGCCCAGACATGGGTCCCTTGCTCACTTTGCCACTGGATTCAAGCTAGCCTGGCTGATGAGGGCTGTTAGCCCGAAACCGGTCTCAGGCTGCTTGGTTCCAGTCCAGGGAAGACACGGATTGGCAGTTCGGTCTGGACTGTTCCCATGAGGCACAGGGTCCAGACTGATTTGCATATAGCTGTGTCTGAACTTTGGTGGCAAAGTGAGCTAAAGAATGATGATGGATTCAACTCATATCTTTGACTGGGGGTGAGTGTTTGAAAAGTTTCAGCACTCCGTCCATCATCTCCTTGTATTTGCTTTGTTCGCCCTAAGTTGGCAGGGTATGCCCCGACGTGGGTCCCTTGCTCACTTTGCCACTGGATTCAAGCTAGCCTGGCTGATGAGGGCTGTTTGCCCAAAACCGTTCCCAGGATGCTTGGTTCCAGTCCAGGGAAGACACGGCTTGGCAGTTCGGTCTGGACTGTTCCCATGAGGCACAGGGTCAAGACTGATTTGCATATAGCTGTGTCTGAACTGGGGTGGCAAAGTGAGCTAAAGAATGATGATGGATTCAACCCAGATCTTTGACTGGGGGTGAGTGTTTGAAAAGTTTCAGCACTCCGTCCATCATCTCCTTGTGTTTGCTTTGTTCGCCCTAAGTTGGCAGAGTATGCCCAGATGTGGGTCCCTTGCTCACTTTGCCACTGGATTCAGGCTAGCCTGGCTGATGAGGGCTGTTAGCCCAAAACCAGTCCCAGGATGCTTGGTTCCATTCCAGGGAAGACACGGCTTGGCAGTTCGGTCTGGACTGTTCCCATGAGGCACAGGGTCAAGACTGATTTGAATTTAGCTGTGTCTGAACTGGGGTGGCCAAGTGAGCTAAAGAATGATGATGGATTCAACCCAGATCTGTGACTGGGGGTGAGTGTTTGAAAAGTTTCAGCACTCCGTCCATCATCTCCTTGTATTTGCTTTGTTCGCTCTAAGTTGGCAGGGTATGCCCAGACGTAGGTCCCTTGCTCACTTTGCCACTGTATTCAAGCTCGCCTGGCTGATGAGGGCTGTTAGCCCGAAACCGGTCCCAGGATGCTTGGTTCCAGTCCAGGGAAGACACGGCTTGGAAGTTCGGTCTGGACTGTTCCCATGAGGCACAGGGTCAAGACTGATTTGCTTATAGCTGTGTCTGAACTGGGGTGTCAAAGTGAGCTAAAGAATGATGATGGATTCAACCCAGATCTTTGACTGGGGGTGAGTGTTTGAAAAGTTTCAGCACTCCGTCCATCATCTCCTTGTGTTTGCTTTGTTCGCCCTAAGTTGGCAGGGTATGCCCAGACGTGGGTCCCTTGCTCACTTTGCCACTGGATTCAGGCTAGCCTGGCTGATGAGGGCTGTTAGCCCGAAACCAGTACCAGGATGCTTGGTTCCATTCCAGGGAAGACACGGCTTGGCAGTTCGGTCTGGACTGTTCCCATGAGGCACAGGGTCAAGACTGATTTGAATTTAGCTGTGTCTGAACTGGGGTGGCCAAGTGAGCTAAAGAATGATGATGGATTCAACCCAGATCTGTGACTGGGGGTGAGTGTTTGAAAAGTTTCAGCACTACGTCCATCATCTCCTTGTGTTTGCTTTGTTCACTCTAAGTTGGCAGGGTATGCCCAGCCGTGGGTCCCTTGCTCACTTTGACACTGGATTCAAGCTCGCCTGGCTGATGAGGGCTGTTAGCCCGAAACCGGTCCCAGGATGCTTGGTTCCAGTCCAGGGAAGACACGGCTTGGAAGTTCGGTCTGGACTGTTCCCATGAGGCACAGGGTCAAGACTGATTTGCTTATAGCTGTGTCTGAACTGGGGTGGCAAAGTGAGCTAAAGAATGATGATAGATTCAACCCAGATCTGTGACTGGGGGTGAGTGTTTGAAAAGTTTCAGCACTCCGTCCATCATCTCATTGTGTTTGCTTAGTTCGCCCTAAGTTGGCAGGGTATGACCAGACGTGGGTCCCTTGCTCACTTTGCCACTGGATTCAAGCCAGCCTGGCTGATGAGGGCTGTTAGCCCGAAACCGGTCCCAGGATGCTTGGTTCCAGTCCAGGGAAGACACAGCTTGGCAGTTCGGTCTGGACTGTTCCCATGAGGAACAGGGTCAAGACTGATTTGCATATAGCTGTGTCTGAACTGGGGTGGCAAAGTGAGCTAAAGAATGATGATGGATTCAACCAAGATCTTTGACTGGGAGTGAGTGTTTGAAAAGTTTCAGCACTCCGTCCATCATCTCCTTGTGTTTGCTTTGTTCGCCCTACGTTGGCAGGGTATGCCCAGACGTGGGTTCCTTGCTCACTTTGCCACTGGATTCAAGCTAGCCTGGCTGATGAGGGCTGTTAGCCCAAAACCGGTCCCAGGATGCTTGGTTCAAGTCCAGGGAAGAGACAGCTTGGCAGTTCGGTCTGGACTGTTCCCATGAGGAACAGGGTCAAGACTGATTTGCATATAGCTGTGTCTGAACTGGGGTGGCAAAGTGAGCTAAAGAATGATGATGGATTCAACCCAGATCTGTGACTGGGGGTGAGTTTTTGAAAAGTTTCAGCACTCCGTCCATCATCTCCTTGTGTTTGCTTTGTTTGCCCTAAGTTGGCAGGGTATGCCCAGACGTGGGCCCCTTGCTCACTTTGCTACTGGATTCAAGCTAGCCTGGCTGATGAGGCTGTTAGCCCGAAACCGGTCCCAGGATGCTTGGTTCCAGTCCAGGGAAGACACAGCTTGGCAGTAAGGTCTGGACTGTTCCAATGAGGCACAGGGACAATACTGATTTGCATATAGCTGTGTCTGAACTGGGGTGGCAAAGGGAGCTAAAGAATGATGATGGATTCAACCCAGATCTGTGACTGGGGTGAGTTTTTGAAAAGTTTCAGCACTCCGTCCATCATCTCCTTGTGTTTGCTCTGTTCGCCCTAAGTTGGCAGGGTATGACCAGACGTGGGTCCCTTGCTCA
The DNA here is from genome assembly GCA_963921515.1 of Calotriton arnoldi. Lineage (NCBI taxonomy): Eukaryota > Metazoa > Chordata > Amphibia > Caudata > Salamandridae > Calotriton > Calotriton arnoldi. The sequence continues at coordinate 81,464 of CAWUFW010020340.1, read as the reverse complement.
CTTTGCCACTTGATTCAAGCTAGCCTGGCTGATGAGGGCTGTTAGCTCGAAACCGGTCCCAGGATTCTTGGTTCCAGTCCAGGGAAGACACGGCTTGGCCCTTCGGTCTGGACTGTTCCCATGAGGCACAGGGTCAAGACTGATTTGCATATAGCTGTGTCTGAACTGGGGTGGCAAAGTGAGCTAAACAATGATGATGGATTCAACTCAGATCTTTGACTGGGGGTGAGTGTTTGAAAAGTTTCAGCACTCCGTCCATCATCTCCTTGTGTTTGCTTTGTTCGCCCTAAGTTGGCAGGGTATGCCCAGACGTGGGTCCCTTGCTCACTTTGCCACTGGATTCAAGCCAGCCTGGCTGATGAGGGCTGTTAGCCCAAAACCGGTCCCAGGATGTTTGGTTCCAGTCCAGGGAAGACACAGCTTGGCAGTTCGGTCTGGACTGTTCCCATGAGGAACAGGGTCAAGACTGATTTGCATATAGCTGTGTCTGAACTGGGGTGGCAAAGTGAGCTAAAGAATGATGATGGATTCAACCCAGATCTTTGACTGGGAGTGAGTGTTTGAAAAGTTTCAGCACTCCGTCCTTCATCTCTTTGTGTTTACTTTGTTCGCCCTAAGTTGGCAGGGTATGCCCAGATGTGGGTCCCTTGCTCACTTTGCCACTGGATTCAAGCTAGCCTGGCTGATGAGGGCTGTTAGCCCGAAACCGGTCCCAGGATGCTTGGTTCCAGTCCAGGGAAGACAAGGCTTGGCAGTACGGTCTGGACTGTTCCCATGAGGCACAGGGTCAATACTGATTTGCATATAGCTGTGTCTGAACTGGGGTGGCAAAGGGAGCTAAAGAATGATGATGGATTCAACCCAGATCTGTGACTGGGGGTGAGTGTTTGAAAAGTTTCAGCACTCCGTCCATCATCTCCTTGTGTTTGCTCTGTTCGCCCTAAGTTGGCAGGGTATGCCCAGACGTGGGTGCCTTGCTCACTTTGCCACTTGATTCAAGCTAGCCTGGCTGATGAGGGCTGTTAGCCCGAAACCGGTACCAGGATGCTTGGTTCCAGTCCAGGGAAGACACGGCTTGACAGTTCGGTCTGGACTGTTTCCATGAGGCACAGGGTCAAGACTGATTTGCATATAGCTGTGTCTGAACTGGGGTGGCAAAGGGAGCTAAAGAATGATGATGGATTCAACCCAGATCTGTGACTGGGGGTGAGTGTTTGAAAAGCTTCAGCACTCCATCCATCATCTCCTTGTGTTTGCTTTGTTCGCCCTAAGTTGGCAGGGTATGCCCAGACGTGGGCCCCTTGCTCACTTTGCCACTGGATTCAAGCTAGCCTGGCTGATGAGGGCTGTTAGCCCGAAACCGGTCCCAGGATGCTTGGTTCCAGTCCAGGGAAGACACGGCGTGGCAGTTCGGTCTGGACTGTTCCCATGAGGCACAGGGTCAAGACTGATTTGCATATAGCTGTGTCTGAATTGGGGTGGCAAAGTGAGCTAAAGAATGATGATGGATTCAACCCAGATCTATGACTGGAGGTGAGTGTTTGAAAAGTTACAGCACTCTGTCCATCAACTTCTTGTGTTTGCTTTGTTCGCCCTAAGTTGGCAGGCTATGCCCAGACATGGGTCCCTTGCTCACTTTGCCATTGGATTCAAGCTAGCCTGGCTGATGAGGGCTGTTAGCCCGAAACCGGTCTCAGGATGCTTGGTTCCAGTCCAGGGAAGACACGGATTGGCAGTTCGGTCTGGACTGTTCCCATGAGGCACAGGGTCCAGACTGATTTGCATATAGCTGTGTCTGAACTGGGGTGGCAAAGTGAGCTAAAGAATGATGATGGATTCAACCCAGATCTGTGACTGGGGGTGAGTGTTTGAAAAGTTTCAGCACTCCATCCATCATCTCCTTGTGTTTGCTTTGTTCGCCGTAAGTTGGCAGGGTATCCCCAGACGTGGGTCCCTTGCTCACTTTGCCACTGGATTCAAGCTAGCCTGGCTGATGAGGGCTGTTAGCCCGAAACCAGTCCCAGGATGCTTGGTTCCAGTCCAAGGAAGACACGGCTTGGCAGTTCGGTCTGGACTGTTCCCATGAGGCACAGGGTCAAGACTGATTTGCATATAGCTGTGTCTGAACTTGGGTGGCAAAGTGAGCTAAAGAATGATGATGGATTCAACTCAGATCTTTGACTGGGGGTGAGTGTTTGAAAAGTTTCAGCACTCCGTCCATCATCTCCTTGTATTTGCTTTGTTCGCCCTAAGTTGGCAGGGTATGCCCAGACGTGGGTCCCTTGCTCAATTTGCCACTGGATTCAAGCTAGCCTGGCTGATGAGGGCTGTTTGCCCAAAACCGGTCCCAGGATGCTTGGTTCCAGTCCAGGGAAGACACGGCTTGGCAGTTCGGTCTGGACTGTTCCCATGAGGCACAGGGTCAAGACTGATTTGCATATAGCTGTGTCTGAACTGGGGTGGCAAAGTGAGCTAAAGAATGATGATGATGGATTCAACCCAGATCTTTGACTGGGGGTGAGTGTTTGAAAAGTTTCAGCACTCCGTCCATCATCTCCTTGTGTTTGCTTTGTTCGCCCTAAGTTGGCAGGGTATGCCCAGACGTGGGTCCCTTGCTCACTTTGCCACTGGATTCAGGCTAGCCTGGCTGATGAGGGCTGTTAGCCCGAAACCAGTCCCAGGATGCTTGGTTCCATTCCAGGGAAGACACGGCTTGGCAGTTCGGTCTGGACTGTTCCCATGAGGCACAGGGTCAAGACTGATTTGAATTTAGCTGTGTCTGAACTGGGGTGGCCAAGTGAGCTAAAGAATGATGATGGATTCAACCCAGATCTGTGACTGGGGGTGAGTGTTTGAAAAGTTTCAGCACTACGTCCATCATCTCCTTGTGTTTGCTTTGTTCACTCTAAGTTGGCAGGGTATGCCCAGACGTGGGTCCCTTGCTCACTTTGCCACTGGATTCAAGCTCGCCTGGCTGATGAGGGCTGTTAGCCCGAAACCGGTCCCAGGATGCTTGGTTCCAGTCCAGGGAAGACACGGCTTGGCAATACGGTCTGGACTGTTCCCATGAGGCACAGGGTCAAGACTGATTTGCATATAGCTGTGTCTGAACTGGGGTGGCAAAGTAAGCTAAAGAATGATGATGGATTCAACCCAGATCTGTGACTGGGGTTAGTGTTTGAAAAGTTTCAGCACTCCGTCCATCATCTCCTTGTGTTTGCTTTGTTCGCCCTAAGTTGGCAGGGTATGCCCAGACGTGGGCCCCTTGCTCACTTTGCCACTGGATTCAAGCTAGCCTGGCTGATGAGGGCTGTTAGCCCGAAACCGGTCCCAGGATGCTTGGTTCCAGTCCAGGGAAGACACGGCGTGGCAGTTTGGTCTGGACTGTTCCCATGAGGCACAGGGTCAAGACTGATTTGCATATAGCTGTGTCTGAATTGGGGTGGCAAAGTGAGCTAAAGAATGATGATGGATTCAACCCAGATCTATGACTGGAGGTGAGTGTTTGAAAAGTTTCACCACTCTGTCCATCATCTTCTTGTGTTTGCTTTGTTCGCCCTAAGTTGGCAGGGTATGCCCAGACGTGGGTCCCTTGCTCACTTTGCCACTGGATTCAAGCTAGCCTGGCTGATGAGGGCTGTTTGCCCAAAACCGTTCCCAGGATGCTTGGTTCCAGTCCAGGGAAGACACGGCTTGGCAGTTCGGTCTGGACTGTTCCCATGAGGCACAGGGTCAAGACTGATTTGCATATAGCTGTGTCTGAACTGGGGTGGCAAAGTAAGCTAAAGAATGATGATGGATTCAACCCAGATCTTTGACTGGGGGTGAGTGTTTGAAAAGTTTCAGCACTTCGTCCATCATCTCCTTGTGTTTGCTTTGTTCGCCCTAAGTTGGCAGAGTATGCCCAGACGTGGGTCCCTTGCTCACTTTGCCACTGGATTCAGGCTAGCCTGGCTGATGAGGGCTGTTAGCCCAAAACCAGTCCCAGGATGCTTGGTTCCATTCCAGGGAAGACACGGCTTGGCAGTTCGGTCTGGACTGTTCCCATGAGGCACAGGGTCAAGACTGATTTGAATTTAGCTGTGTCTGAACTGGGGTGGCCAAGTGAGCTAAAGAATGATGATGGATTCAACCCAGATCTGTGACTGGGGGTGAGTGTTTGAAAAGTTTCAGCACTCCGTCCATCATCTCCTTGTATTTGCTTTGTTCGCTCTAAGTTGGCAGGGTATGCCCAGACGTGGGTCCCTTGCTCACTTTGCCACTGGATTCAAGCTCGCCTGGCTGATGAGGGCTGTTAGCCCGAAACCGGTCCCAGGATGCTTGGTTCCAGTCCAGGGAAGACACGGCTTGGAAGTTCGGTCTGGACTGTTCCCATGAGGCACAGGGTCAAGACTGATTTGAATTTAGCTGTGTCTGAACTGGGGTGTCAAAGTGAGCTAAAGAATGATGATGGATTCAACCCAGATCTTTGACTGGGGGTGAGTGTTTGAAAAGTTTCAGCACTCCGTCCATCATCTCCTTGTGTTTGCTTTGTTCGCCCTAAGTTGGCAGGGTATGCCCAGACGTGGGTCCCTTGCTCACTTTGCCACTGGATTCAGGCTAGCCTGGCTGATGAGGGCTGTTAGCCCGAAACCAGTACCAGGATGCTTGGTTCCATTCCAGGGAAGACACGGCTTGGCAGTTCGGTCTGGACTGTTCCCATGAGGCACAGGGTCAAGACTGATTTGAATTTAGCTGTGTCTGAACTGGGGTGGCCAAGTGAGCTAAAGAATGATGATGGATTCAACCCAGATCTGTGACTGGGGGTGAGTGTTTGAAAAGTTTCAGCACTACGTCCATCATCTCCTTGTGTTTGCTTTGTTCGCTCTAAGTTGGCAGGGTATGCCCAGCCGTGGGTCCCTTGCTCACTTTGCCACTGGATTCAAGCTCGCCTGGCTGATGAGGGCTGTTAGCCCAAAACCGGTCCCAGGATGCTTGGTTCCAGTCCAGGGAAGACACGGCTTGGAAGTTCGGTCTGGACTGTTCCCATGAGGCACAGGGTCAAGCCTGATTTGCTTATAGCTGTGTCTGAACTGGGGTGGCAAAGTGAGCTAAAGAATGATGATAGATTCAACCCAGATCTGTGACTGGGGGTGAGTGTTTGAAAAGTTTCAGCACTCCGTCCATCATCTCCTTGTGTTTGCTTAGTTCGCCCTAAGTTGGCAGGGTATGACCAGACGTGGGTCCCTTGCTCACTTTGCCACTGGATTCAAGCCAGCCTGGCTGATGAGGGCTGTTAGCCCGAAACCGGTCCCAGGATGCTTGGTTCCAGTCCAGGGAAGACACAGCTTGGCAGTTCGGTCTGGACTGTTCCCATGAGGAACAGGGTCAAGACTGATTTGCATATAGCTGTGTCTGAACTGGGGTGGCAAAGTGAGCTAAAGAATGATGATGGATTCAACCAAGATCTTTGACTGGGAGTGAGTGTTTGAAAAGTTTCAGCACTCCGTCCATCATCTCCTTGTGTTTGCTTTGTTCGCCCTACGTTGGCAGGGTATGCCCAGACGTGGGTTCCTTGCTCACTTTGCCACTGGATTCAAGCTAGCCTGGCTGATGAGGGCTGTTAGCCCAAAACCGGTCCCAGGATGCTTGGTTCAAGTCCAGGGAAGAGACAGCTTGGCAGTTCGGTCTGGACTGTTCCCATGAGGAACAGGGTCAAGACTGATTTGCATATAGCTGTGTCTGAACTGGGGTGGCAAAGTGAGCTAAAGAATGATGATGGATTCAACCCAGATCTGTGACTGGGGGTGAGTTTTTGAAAAGTTTCAGCACTCCGTCCATCATCTCCTTGTGTTTGCTTTGTTTGCCCTAAGTTGGCAGGGTATGCCCAGACGTGGGCCCCTTGCTCACTTTGCTACTGGATTCAAGCTAGCCTGGCTGATGAGGGCTGTTAGCCCGAAACCGGTCCCAGGATGCTTGGTTCCAGTCCAGGGAAGACACGGCTTGGCAGTAAGGTCTGGACTGTTCCCATGAGACACAGGGTCAATACTGATTTGCATATAGCTGTGTCTGAACTGGGGTGGCAAAGGGAGCTAAAGAATGATGATGGATTCAACCCAGATCTGTGACTGGGGGTGAGTTTTTGAAAAGTTTCAGCACTCCGTCCATCATCTCCTTGTGTTTGCTCTGTTCGCCCTAAGTTGGCAGGGTATGACCAGACGTGGGTCCCTTGCTCACTTTGCCACTTGATTCAAGCTAGCCTGGCTGATGAGGGCTGTTACCCTGAAACCGGTCCCAGGATTCTTGGTTCCAGTCCAGGGAAGACACGGCTTGGCACTTCGGTCTGGACTGTTCCCATGAGGCACAGGGTCAAGACTGATTTGCATATAGCTGTGTCTGAACTGGGGTGGCAAAGTGAGCTAAACAATGATGATGGATTCAACTCAGATCTTTGACTGGGGGTGAGTGTTTGAAAAGTTTCAGCACTCCGTCCATCATCTCCTTGTGTTTGCTTTGTTCGCCCTAAGTTGGCAGGGTATGCCCAGACGTGGGTCCTTTGCTCACTTTGCCACTAGATTCAAGCCAGCCTGGCTGATGAGGGCTGTTAGCCCGAAACCGGTCCCAGGATGTTTGTTTCCAGTCCAGGGAAGACACAGCTTGGCAGTTCGGTCTGGACTGTTCCCATGAGGAACAGGGTCAAGACTGATTTGCATATAGCTGTGTCTGAACTGGGGTGGCAAAGTGAGCTAAAGAATGATGATGGATTCAACCCAGATCTTTGACTGGGAGTGAGTGTTTGAAAAGTTTCAGCACTCCGTCCATCATCTCTTTGTGTTTACTTTGTTCGCCCTAAGTTGGCAGGGTATGCCCAGACGTGGGTCCCTTGCTCACTTTGCCACTGGATTCAAGCTAGCCTGGCTGATGAGGGCTGTTAGCCCGAAACCGGTCCCAGGATGCTTGGTTCCAGTCCAGGGAAGACAAGGCTTGGCAGTACGGTCTGGACTGTTCCCATGAGGCACAGGGTCAATACTGATTTGCATATAGCTGTGTCTGAACTGGGGTGGCAAAGGGAGCTAAAGAATGATGATGGATTCAACCCAGATCTGTGACTGGGGGTGAGTTTTTGAAAAGTTTCAGCACTCCGTCCATCATCTCCTTGTGTTTGCTCTGTTCGCCCTAAGTTGGCAGGGTATGCCCAGACGTGGGTGCCTTGCTCACTTTGCCACTTGATTCAAGCTAGCCTGGCTGATGAGGGCTGTTAGCCTGAAACCGGTACCAGGATGCTTGGTTCCAGTCCAGGGAAGACACGGCTTGACAGTTCGGTCTGGACTGTTTCCATGAGGCACAGGGTCAAGACTGATTTGCATATAGCTGTGTCTGAACTGGGGTGGCAAAGGGAGCTAAAGAATGATGATGGATTCAACCCAGATCTGTGACTGGGGGTGAGTGTTTGAAAAGCTTCAGCACTCCATCCATCATCTCCTTGTGTTTGCTTTGTTCGCCCTAAGTTGGCAGGGTATGCCCAGACGTGGGTCCCTTGCTCACTTTGCCACTGGATTCATGCTAGCCTGGCTTATGAGGGCTGTTAGCCCAAAACGGGTCTCAGGATGCTTGGTTCCAGTCCAGGGAAGACACGGATTGGCAGTTCGGTCTGGACTGTTCCCATGAGGCACAGGGTCCAGACTGATTTGCATATAGCTGTGTCTGAACTGGGGTGGCAAAGTGAGCTAAAGAATGATGATGGATTCAACCCAGATCTGTGACTGGGGGTGAGTGTTTGAAAAGTTTCAGCACTCCGTCCATCTTCTCCTTGTGTTTGCTTTGTTCACCCTAAGTTGGCAGGGTATGCCCAGACGTGGGTCCCTTGCTCACTTTGCCACTGGATTCAAGCTAGCCTTGCTGATGAGGGCTGTTTGCCCAAAACCGGTCCCAGGATGCTTGGTTCCAGTCCAGGGAAGATACGGCTTGGCAGTTCGGTCTGGACTGTACCCATGAGGCACAGGGTCAAGACTGATTTGCATATAGCTGTGTCTGAACTGGGGTGGCAAAGTGAGCTAAAGAATGATGATGGATTCAACTCAGATCTTTGACTGGGGGTGAGTGTATGAAAAGTTTCAGCACTCCGTCCATCATCTCCTTGTGTTTGCTTTGTTCGCCCTAAGTTGGCAGGGTATGCCCAGACGTGGGTCCCTTGCTCACTTTGCCACTGGATTCAAGCTCGCCTGGCTGATGAGGACTGTTAGCCCGAAACCGGTCCCAGGATGCTTGGTTCCAGTCCAGGGAAGACACGGCTTGGAAGTTCGGTCTGGACTGTTCCCATGAGGCACAGGGTCAAGACTGATTTGCTTATAGCTGTGTCTGAACTGGGGTGGCAAAGTGAGCTAAAGAATGATGATGGATTCAACCAAGATCTTTGACTGGGAGTGAGTGTTTGAAAAGTTTCAGCACTCCGTCCATCATCTCCTTGTGTTTGCTTTGTTCAGCCTCTAAGTTGGCAGGGTATGCCCAGACGTGGTCCCTTGCTCACTTTGCCACTGGATTCAGGCTAGCCTGGCTGATGAGGGCTGTTAGCCCGAAACCGGTCCCAGGATGCTTGGTTCCAGTCCAGGGAAGACATGGCTTGGCAGTTCGGTCTGGACTGTTCCCATGAGGCACAGGGTCAAGACTGATTTGCATATAGCTGTGTCTGAACTGGGGTGGCCAAGTGGAGCTAAAGAATGATGATGGATTCAACCCAGATCTGTGACTGGGGGTGAGTGTTTGAAAAGTTTCAGCACTCCGTCCATCATCTCCTTGTGTTTGCTTTGTTCGCCCTAAGTTGGCAGGGTATGCCCAGACGTGGGTCCCTTGCTCACTTTGCCACTGGATTCAAGCTAGCCTGGCTGATGAGGGCTGTTAGCCCGAAACCGGTCCCAGGATGCTTGGTTCCAGTCCAGGGAAGACACGGCTTGGCAGTTCGGTCTGGACTGTTCCCATGAGGCACAGGGTCAAGACTGATTTGCATATAGCTGTGTCTGAACTGGGGTGGCAAAGTGAGCTAAAGAATGATGATGGATTCAACTCAGATCTTTGACTGGGGGTGAGTGTTTGAAAAGTTTCAGCACTCCGTCCATCATCTCCTTGTGTTTGCTTTGTTCGCCCTAAGTTGGCAGGGTATGCCCAGACGTGGGTCCCTTGCTCACTTTGCCACTGGATTCAAGCTAGCCTGGCTGATGAGGGCTGTTAGCCCAAAACCGGTCCCAGGATGCTTGGTTCCAGTCCAGGGAAGACACGGCTTGGCAGTTCGGTCTGGACTGTTCCCATGAGGCACAGGGTCAAGACTGATTTGCATATAGCTGTGTCTGAACTGGGGTGGCAAAGTGAGCTAAAGAATGATGATGGATTCAACCCAGATCTGTGACTGGGGGTGAGTGTTTGAAAAGTTTCAGCACTCCGTCCATCATCTCCTTGTGTTTACTTTGTTCGCCCTAAGTTGGCAGGGTATGCCCAGACGTGGGTCCCTTGCTCACTTTGCTACTGGATTCAAGCTAGCCTGGCTGATGAGGGCTGTTAGCCCGAAACCGGTCCCAGGATGCTTGGTTCCAGTCCAGGGAAGACACGGCTTGGCAGTTCGGTCTGGACTGTTCCCATGAGGCACAGGGTCAAGACTGATTTGCATATAGCTGTGTCTGAACTGGGGTGGCAAAGTGAGCTAAAGAATGATGATGGATTCAACCCAGATCTGTGACTGGGGGTGAGTTTTTGAAAAGTTTCAGCACTCCGTCCATCATCTCCTTGTGTTTGCTTTGTTCGCCCTAAGTTGGCAGGGTATGCCCAGACGTGGGTGCCTTGCTCACTTTGCCACTTGATTCAAGCTAGCCTGGCTGATGAGGGCTGTTAGCCCGAAACCGGTCGCAGGATGCTTGGTTCCAGTCCAGGGAAGACACGGCTTGGCAGTTCGGTCTGGACTGTTCCCATGAGGCACAGGGTCAAGACTGATTTTGCATATAGCTGTGTCTGAACTGGGGTGGCAAAGTGAGCTAAAGAATGATGATGGATTCAACCCAGATCTTTGACTGGGGGTGAGTGTTTGAAAAGTTTCAGCACTCCGTCCATCATCTCCTTGTGTTTGCTTTGTTCGCCCTAAGTTGGCAGGGTATGCCCAGATCGTGGTTCCCTTGCTCACTTTGCCACTGGATTCAAGCTAGCCTGGCTGATGAGGGCTGTTAGCCCGAAACCGGTCCCAGGATGCTTGGTTCCAGTCCAGGGAAGACACAGCTTGGCAGTTCGGTCTGGACTGTTCCCATGAGGCACAGGGTCAAGACTGATTTGCATATAGCTGTGTCTGAACTGGGGTGGCAAAGTGAGCTAAAGAATGATGATGGATTCAACCCAGATCTGTGACTGGGGGTGAGTGTTTGAAAAGTTTCAGCACTCCGTCCATCATCTCCTTGTGTTTGCTTTGTTCGCCCTAAGTTGGCAGGGTATGCCCAGACGTGGGTCCCTTGCTCACTTTGCCACTGGATTCAAGCTAGCCTGGCTGATGAGGGCTGTTTGCCCTAAACCGGTCCCAGGATGCTTGGTTCCAGTCCAGGGAAGACACGGCTTGGCAGTTCGGTCTGGACTGTTCCCATGAGGAACAGGGTCAAGACTGATTTGCATATAGCTGTGTGTGAACTGGGGTGGCAAAGTGAGCTAAAGAATGATGATGGATTCAACCCAGATCTTTGACTGGGAGTGAGTGTTTGAAAATTTTCAGCACTCTGTCCATCATCTCCTTGTGTTTGCTTTGTTCGCCCTAAGTTGGCAGGGTATGCCCAGACGTGGGTCCCTTACTCACTTTGCCTCTGGATTCAAGCTAGCCTGGCTGATGAGGGCTGTTAGCCCGAAACCGGTCCCAGGATGCTTGGCTCCAGTCCAGGGAAGACACGGCTTGGCAGTTCGGTCTGGACTGTTCCCATGAGGCACAGGGTCAAGACTGATTTGCATATAGCTGTGTCTGAACTGTGAAGGCAAAGTGAGCTAAAGAATGATGATGGATTCAACTCAGATCTTTAACTGGGGGTGAGTGTTTGAAAAGTTTCAGCACTCCGTCCATCATCTCCTTGTGTTTGCTTTGTTCGCCCTAAGTTGGCAGGGTATGCCCAGACGTGGGTCCCTTGCTCACTTTGCCACTGGATTCAAGCCAGCCTGGCTGGATGAGGGCTGTTAGCCCGAAACCGGTCCCCAGGATGCTTGGTTCCAGTCCAGGGAAGACACGGCTTGGCAGTTCGGTCTGGACTGTTCCCATGAGGAACAGGGTCAAGACTGATTTGCATATAGCTGTGTCTGAACTGGGATGGCAAAGTGAGCTAAAGAATGATGATGGATTCAACCCAGATCTTTGACTGGGAGTGAGTGTTTGAAAAGTTTCAGCACTCTGTCCATCATCTCCTTGTGTTTGCTTTGTTCGCCCTAAGTTGGCAGGTAATGCCCAGATGTGGGTCCCTTGCTCACTTTGCCTCTGGATTCAAGCTAGCCTGGCTGATGAGGGCTGTTAGCCCGAAACCGGTCCCAGGATGCTTGGCTCCAGTCCCTGGGAAGACCCGGCTTGGCAGTTCGGTCTGGACTGTTCCCATGAGGCACAGGGTCAAGACTGATTTGAATTTAGCTGTGTCTGAACTGGGGTGGCCAAGTGAGCCAAAGAATGATGATGGATTCAACCCAGATCTCTGACTGGGGGTGAGTGTTTGAAAAGTTTCAGCACTGCGTCCATCAGCTCCTTGTGTTTGCTTTGTTCACTCTAAGTTGGCAGGGTATGCCCAGACGTGGGTCCCTTGCTCACTTTGCCACTGGATTCAAGCTAGCCTGGCTGATGAGGGCTGTTAGCCCGAAACCAGTCCCAGGATGCTTGGTTCCAGTCCAAGGAAGACACGGCTTGGCAGTTCGGTCTGGACTGTTCCCATGAGGCACAGGGTCAAGACTGATTTGCATATAGCTGTGTCTGAACTTGGGTGGCAAAGTGAGCTAAAGAATGATGATGGATTCAACCCAGATCTGTGACTGGGGGTGAGTGTTTGAAAAGTTTCAGCACGCCGTCCATCATCTCCTTGTGTTTGCTTTGTTCGCCCTAAGTTGGCAGGGTATGCCCAGACGTGGTCCCTTGCTCAGCTTTGCCACTGGATTCAAGCTAGCCTGGCTGATGAGGGCTGTTTGCCCAAAACCGGTCCCAGGATGCTTGGTTCCAGTCCAGGGAAGACACGGCTTGGCAGTTCGGTCTGAACTGTTCCCATGAGGCACAGGGTCAAGACTGATTTGCATATAGCTGTGTCTGAACTGGGGTGGCAAAGTGAGCTAAAGAATGATGATGATGGATTCAACCCAGATCTTTGACTGGGGGTGAGTGTTTGAAAAGTTTCAGCACTCCGTCCATCATCTCCTTGTGTTTGCTTTGTTCGCCCTAAGTTGGCAGGGTATGCCCAGACGTGGGTCCCTTGCTCACTTTGCCACTGGATTCAGGCTAGCCTGGCTGATGAGGGCTGTTAGCCCGAAACCAGTCCCAGGATGCTTGGTTGCATTCCAGGGAAGACACGGCTTGGCAGTTCGGTCTGGACTGTTCCCATGAGGCACAGGGTCAAGACTGATTTGAATTTAGCTGTGTCTGAACTGGGGTGGCCAAGTGAGCTAAAGAATGATGATGGATTCAACCCAGATCTGTGACTGGGGGTGAGTGTTTGCAAAGTTTCAGCACTATGTCCATCATCTCCTTGTGTTTGCTTTGTTCGCTCTAAGTTGGGAGGGTATGCCCAGACGTGGGTCCCTTGCTCACTTTGCCACTGGATTCAAGCTCGCCTGGCTGATGAGGGCTGTTAGCCCGAAATCGGTCCCAGGAACTTGGTTCCAGTCCAGGGAAGACACAGCTTAGCAGTTCGGTCTGGACTGTTCCCATGAGGCACAGGGTCAAGACTGATTTGCTTATAGCTGTGTCTGAACTGGGGTGGCAAAGTGAGCTAAAGAATGATGATGGATTCAACCCAGATCTGTGACTGGGGGTGAGTTTTTGAAAAGTTTCAGCACTCCGTCCATCATCTCCTTGTGTTTGCTTAGTTCGCCCTAAGTTGGCAGGGTATGCCCAGACGTGGGTCCCTTGCTCTCTTTGCCACTGGATTCAAGCTAGCCTGGCTGATGAGGGCTGTTAGCCCGATACCGGTCCCAGGATGCTTGGTTCCAGTCCAGGGAAGACACGGCTTGGCACTTCGGTCTGGACTGTTCCCATGAGGCACAGGGTCAAGACTGATTTGCATATAGCTGTGTCTGAACTGGGGTGGCAAAGTGAGCTAAAGAATGATGATGGATTCAACTCAGATCTTTGACTGGGGGTGAGTGTTTGAAAAGTTTCAGCACTCCGTCCATCATCTCCTTGTGTTTGCTTTGTTCGCCCTAAGTTGGCAGGGTATGCCCAGACGTGGGTCCCTTGCTCACTTTGCCACTGGATTCAAGCCAGCCTGGCTGATGTGGGCTGTTAGCCCTAAACCGGTCCCAGGATGCTTGGTTCCAGTCCAGGGAAGACATGGCTTGGCAGTTCGGTCTGGACTGTTCCCATGAGGAACAGGGTCAAGGCTGATTTGCATATAGCTGTGTGTGAACTGGGGTGGCAAAGTGAGCTAAAGAATGATGATGGATTCAACCCAGATCTTTGACTGGGAGTGAGTGTTTGAAAATTTTCAGCACTCCGTCCATCATCTCCTTGTGTTTGCTTTGTTCGCCCTAAGTTGGCAGGGTATGCCCAGACGTGGGTCCCTTGCTCACTTTGCCACTGGATTCAAGCTAGCCTGGCTGATGAGAGCTGTTAGCCTGAAACCGGTCCCAGGATGCTTGGTTCCAGTCCAGGGAAGACACAGCTTGGCAGTTCGGTCTGGACTGTTCCCATGAGGGCACAGGGTCAAGACTGATTTGAATATAGCTGTGTCTGAACTGGGGTGGCCAAGTGAGCTAAAGAATGATGATGGATTCAACCCAGATCTCGTGACTGGGGTGAGTGTTTGAAAAGTTTCAGCACTCCGTCCATCATCTCCTTGTGTTTGCTTTAGTTCGCCTCTAAGTTGGCAGGGTATGACCAGACGTGGGTCCCTTGCTCACTTTGCCACTGGATTCAAGCCAGCCTGGCTGATGAGGGCTGTTAGTCTCGAAACCGGTCCCAGGATGCTTGGTTCCAGTCCAGGGAAGACACGGCTTGGCAGTTCGGTCTGGACTGTTCCCATGAGGCACAGGGTCAAGACTGATTTGCATATAGCTGTGTCTGAACTGGGGTGGCAAAGTGAGCTAAATAATGATGATGGATTCAACCCAGATCTTTGACTGGGGGTGAGTGTTTGAAAAGTTTCAGCACTCCGTCCATCATCTCCTTGTGTTTGCTTTGTTCGCCCTACGTTGGCAGGGTATGCCCAGACGTGGGTCCCTTGCTCACTTTGCCACTGGATTCAAGCTAGCCTGGCTGATGAGGGCTGTTATGCCCAAAACCGGTCCCAGGATGCTTGGTTCAAGTCCAGGAAGAGCACAGCTTGGCAGTTCGGTCTGGACTGTTCCCATGAGGAACAGGGTCAAGACTGATTTGCATATAGCTGTGTCTGAACTGGGGTGGCAAAGTGAGCTAAAGAATGATGATGCGATTCAACCCAGATCTGTGACTGGGGGTGAGTGTTTGAAAAGTTTCAGCACTCCGTCCATCATCTCCTTGTGTTTGCTTTGTTTCGCTCCTAAGTTGGCAGGGTATGCCCAGACGTGGGTCCCTTGCTCACTTTGCCACTGGATTCAAGCTAGCCTGGCTGATGAGGGCTGTTAGCCCGAAACCGGTCCCCAGGATGCTTGGTTCCAGTCCAGGGAAGACACGGCTTGGCAGTAAGGTCTGGACTGTTCCCATGAGGCACAGGGACAATACTGATTTGCATATAGCTGTGGTCTGAACTGGGGTGGCAAAGGAGCTAAAGAATGATGATGGGATTCAACCCAGATCTGTGACTGGTGTGAGTTTTTGAAAAGTTTCAGCACTCCGTCCATCATCTCCTTGTGTTTGCTCTGTTCGCCCTAAGTTGGCAGGGTATGCCCAGACGTGGGGTCCCTTGCTCACTTTGCCACTTGATTCAAGCTAGCCTGGCTGATGAGGGCTGTTAGCCTCGAAACCGGTCCCAGGATGCTTGGTTCCAGTCCAGGGAAGACACGGCTTGGCACTTCGGTCTGGATCTGTTCCCATGAGGCACAGGGTCAAGACTGATTTGCATATAGCTGTGTCTGAACTGGGGTGGCAAAGTGAGCTAAACAATGATGATGGATTCAACTCAGATCTGTGACTGGGGGTGAGTGTTTGAAAAGTTTCAGCACTCCGTCCATCATCTCCTTGGTGTTTGCTTTTGTTCGCCCTAAGTTGGCAGGGTATGCCCAGACGTGGGTCCCTTGCTCACTTTGCCACTGGATTCAAGCCAGCCTGGCTGATGAGGGCTGTTAGCCCGAAACCGGTCCCAGGATGCTTGGTTCCAGTCCAGGGAAGACACAGCTTGGCAGTTCGGTCTGGACTGTTCCCATGAGGAACAGGGTCAAGACTGATTTGCATATAGCTGTGTCTGAACTGGGGTGGCAAAGTGAGCTAAAGAATGATGATGGATTCAACCCAGATCTGTGACTGGGGGTGAGTGTTTGAAAAGTTTCAGCACTCCGTCCATCTTCTCCTTGTGTTTGCTTTGTTCGCCCTAAGTTGGCAGGGTCATGCCCAGACGTGGGTCCCTTGCTCACTTTGCCACTGGATTCAAGCTAGCCTGGCTGATGAGGGCTGTTAGCCCGAAACCGGTCCCAGGATGCTTGGTTCCAGTCCAGGGAAGACAAGGCTTGGCAGTACGGTCTGGACTGTTCCCATGAGGCACAGGGTCACAGACTGATTTGCATATAGCTGTGTCTGAACTGGGGTGGCAAAGTGGAGCTAAAGAATGATGATGGATTCAACCCAGATCTGTGACTGGGGGTGAGTGTTTGAAAAGTTTCAGCACTCCGTCCATCATCTCCTTGTGCTTGCTCTGTTCGCCCTAAGTTGGCAGGGTATGCCCAGACGTGGGTGCCTTGCTCACTTTGCCACTGGATTCAAGCTAGCCTGGCTGATGAGGGCTGTTAGCCCGAAACCGGTACCCAGGATGCTTGGTTCCAGGTCCAGGGAAGACACGGCTTGGCAGTTCGGTCTGGACTGTTCCCATGAGGCACAGGGTCAAGACTGATTTTGCATATAGCTGTGTCTGAACTGGGGTGGCAAAGTGAGCTAAAGAATGATGATGGATTCAACCCAGATCTGTGACTGGGGGTGAGTGTTTGAAAAGCTTCAGCACTCCGTCCATCATCTCCTTGTGTTTGCTTTGTTCGCCCTGGGTTGGCAGGGTATGCCCAGACGTGGGCCCCTTGCTCACTTTGCCACTGGATTCAAGCTAGCCTGGCTGATGAGGGCTGTTAGCCCGAAACCGGTCCCAGGATGCTTGGTTCCAGTCCAGGGAAGACACGGCGTGGCAGTTCGGTTCTGACTGTTCCCATGAGGCACAGGGTCAAGACTGATTTGCATATAGCTGTGTCTGAACTGGGGTGGCAAAGTGAGCTAAAGAATGATGATGGATTCAACCCAGATCTATGACTGGAGGTGAGTGTTTGGAAAAGTTACAGCACTCTCGTCCATCAACTCCTTGTGTTTGCTTTGTTCGCCCTAAGTTGGCAGGCTAATGCCCAGACATGGGTCCCTTGCTCACTTTGCCACTGGATTCAAGCTAGCCTGGCTGATGAGGGCTAGTTAGCCCGAAACCGGTCCCAGGATGCTTGGTTCCAGTCCAGGGAAGACACGGATTGAGCAGTTCGGTCTGGACTGTTCCCATGAGGCACAGGGTCCAGACTGATTTGCATATAGCTGTGTCTGAACTGGGGTGGCAAAGTGAGCTAAAGAATGATGATGGATTCAACCCAGATCTGTGACTGGGGGTGAGTGTTTGAAAAGTTTCAGCACTCCGTCCATCATCTCCTTGTGTTTGCTTTGTTCGCCGTAAGTTGGCAGGGTATCCCCAGACGTGGGTCCCTTGCTCACTTTGCCACTGGATTCAAGCTAGCCTGGCTGATGAGGGCTGTTAGCCCGAAACCGGTCCCAGGATGCTTGGTTCCAGTCCAGGGAAGACACGGCTTGGCAGTTCGGTCTGGACTGTTCCCATGAGGCACAGGGTCAAGACTGATTTGCATATAGCTGTGTCTGAACTTTGGTGGCAAAGTGAAATAAAGAATGATGATGGATTCAACTCAGATCTGTGACTGGGGTGCTGAGTGTTTGAAAAGTTTCAGCACTCCGTCCATCATCTCCTTGTGTTTGCTTTGTTCGCCCTAAGTTGGCAGGGTATGCCCAGACGTGGGTCCTGTGCTCACTTTGCCACTGGATTCAAGCTAGCCTGGCTGATGAGGGCTGTTAGCCCAAAACCGGTCCTAGGATGCTTGGTTCCAGTCCAGGGAAGACACGGCTTGGCAGTTCGGTCTGGACTGTTCCCATGAGGCACAGGGTCAAGACTGATTTGCATATAGCTGTGTCTGAACTGGGGTGGCAAAGTGAGCTAAAGAATGATGATGGATTCAACTCCAGATCTTTGACTGGGGGTGAGTGTTTGAAAAGTTTCAGCACTCCGTCCATCATCTCCTTGTGTTTGCTTTGTTCGCCCTAAGTTGGCAGGGTATGCCCAGACGTGGGTCCCTTGCTCACTTTGCCACTGGATTCAAGCTAGCCTGGCTGATGAGGGCTGTTAGCCCGAAACCAGTCCCAGGATGCTTGGTTCCAGTCCAGGGAAGACACGTGCTTAGGCAGTTCGGTCTGGACTGTTCCCATGAGGCACAGGGTCAAGACTGATTTGCATATAGCTGTGTCTGAACTGGGGTGGCCAAGTGAGCTAAAGAATGATGATGGATTCAACCCAGATCTGTGACTGGGGGTGAGTGTTTGAAAGTTTCAGCACTACGTCCATCATCTCCTTGTGTTTGCTTTGTTCGCTCTAAGTTGGCAGGGTCATGCCCAGACGTGGGTCCTTGCTCACTTTGCCACTGGATTCAAGCTCAGCCTGGCTGATGAGGGCTGTTAGCCCGAAACCGGTCCCAGGATGCTTGGATTCCAGTCCAGGGAAGACACGGCTTGGCAGTTACGGCCTGGACTGTTCCCATGAGGCACAGGGTCAAGACTGATTTGCATATAGCTGTGTCTGAACTGGGGTGGCAAAAGTGAGCTAAAGAATGATGATGGATTCAACCCAGATCTGTGACTGGGGTTAGTGTTTGAAAAGTTTCAGCACTCCGTCCATCATCTCCTTGTGTTTGCTTTGTTCGCCCTAAGTTGGCAGGGTATGCCCAGACGTGGGCCCCTTGCTCACTTTGCTCACTGGATTCAAGCTAGCCTGGCTGATGAGGGCTGTTAGCCCGAAACCGGTCCCAGGATGCTTGGTTCCAGTCCAGGGAAGACACGGCGTGGCAGTTCGGTCTGGACTGTTCCCATGAGGCACAGGGTCAAGACTGATTTGCATATAGCTGTGTCTGAATTGGGGTGGCAAAGTGAGCTAAAGAATGATGATGGATTCAACCCAGATCTATGACTGGAGGTGAGTGTTTGAAAGTTTCACCACTCCGTCCATCATCTTCTTGTGTTTGCTTTGTTCGCCCTAAGTTGGCAGGGTATGCCCAGACGTGGGTCCCTTGCTCACTTTGCCACTGGATTCAAGCTAGCCTGGCTGATGAGGGCTGTTAGCCCGAAACCGGTCCCAGGATGCTTGGTTCCAGTCCAGGGAAGACACGGCTTGGCAGTTCGGTCTGGACTGTTCCCGATGAGGCACAGGGTCAAGACTGATTTGCATATAGCTGTGTCTGAACTGGGGTGGCAAAGTGAGCTAAAGAATGATGATGGATTCAACCCAGATCTGTGACTGGGGGTGGTGTTTGAAAGTTTCAGCACTTCGTCCATCATCTCCTTGTGTTTGCTTTGTTCGCCCTAAGTTGGCAGGTATGCCCAGACGGGGTCCCTTGCTCACTTTGCCACTGGATTCAGGCTAGCCTGGCTGATGAGGGCTGTTAGCCCAAGACCGGTCCCAGGATGCTTGGTTCCATTCCAGGGAAGACACGGCTTGGCAGTTCGGTCTGGACTGTTCCCATGAGGCACAGGGTCAAGACTGATTTGAATTTAGCTGTGTCTGAACTGGGGTGGCAGAGTGAGCTAAAGAATGATGATGGATTCAACCCAGATCTGTGACTGGGGGTGAGTGTTTGAAAGTTTCAGCACTCAGTCCATCATCTCCTTGTATTTGCTTTGTTCGCCCTAGGTTGGCAGGGTATGCCCAGACGTGGGTCCCTTGCTCACTTTGCCACTGGATTCAAGCTCCGCCTGGCTGATGAGGGCTGTTAGCCCAAACCGGTCCCAGGATGCTTGGTTCCAGTCCAGGGAAGACACGGCTTGGAAGTTCGGTCTGGACTGTTCCCAAGAGGCACAGGGTCAAGACTGATTTGAATTTAGCTGTGTCTGAACTGGGGTGGTCAAAGTGGAGCTAAAGAATGATGATGGATTCAACCCAGATCTTTGCCTGGGGGTGAGTGTTTGAAAAGTTTCAGCACTCCGTCCATCATCTCCTTGTGTTTGCTTTGTTCGCCCTAAGTTGGCAGGGGCATGCCCGTGACGTGGGTTCCTTGCTCACTTTGCCACTGGATTCAAGCTAGCCTGGCTGATGAGGGCCGTTGGTCCAAGGAAACCAGTACCAGGATGCTTGGTTCCATTCCAGGGAAGACACGGCTTGGCAAGTTCGGTCTGGACTGATCTCCCAGGTGAGGCACAGGGTCAAGACTGGATTTTGAATTTAGCTGTGTCTGAACTGGGGTAAGCCAAGTGAGCTAAAGAATGATGATGGATTCAACCCAGATCTGTGACTGGCGGTGAGGTGTTTGAAAAGTTTCCAGCACTACGTCCATCGCTCTCCTTGTGTTTTGCTTTGTTCGCTCTTAAGTTGGCAGGGTATGCCCAGCCAGTGGGTCCCTTGCTCACTTTGCCACTGGATTCAAGCTTTTTCCGCCTGGCTGATGAGGGCTGTTAGCCCCAAAACCCGGTCCCAGGATGCTTGGTTCCAGTCCAGGGGAAGACACGGCTTGGAAGTTCGGTCCCAGACTGTTCCCATGAGGCACAGGGTCAAGCCTGGTTTGCTTATAGCTGTGTCTGAACTGGGGTGGCAAAGTGGGCTAAAGAATGATGATAGAGTTCAACCCAGATCTGTGACTGGGGGTGAGTGTTTGAAAAGTTTCAGCACTCCGTCCATCATCTCCTTGTGTTTGCTTGAGTTCGCCCTAAGTTGGCAGGGTATGACCAGACGTGGGTCCCTTGCTCACTTTGCCACTGGATTCAAGCCAGCCTGGCTGATGAGGGCTGCTTAGCCCGAAGCCGGTCCCAGGATGCTTGGACCCAGTCCAGGAAAGACGCAGCTTGGCAGCCTCGGTCTGGACTGTTCCCATGAGGAACAGGGTCAAGACTGATTTGCATATAGCTGTGTGTCTGAACTGGGGTAGCAAAGTGAGCTAAAGAATGATGATGGATTCAACCAAGATCTTTGACTGGGAGTGAGTAAGCCTGCAGAGTTTCAGCACTCCGTCCATCATCTCCTCTTGTGTTTGCTTTGTTCGTCCCTACGCTGGCAGGGTATGCCCAGACGTGGGTTCCTTGCTCACTTTGCCACTGGATTCAAGCTAGCCTGGCTGATGAGGGCTGGGTTAGGCCCAAAACCCAGGGTCCCAGGATGCTTGGTTCAAGTCCAGGGAAGAGACAGCTTGGCAGTTCGGTCTGGACTGTTCCCATGAGGAGCAAGAGGGTCAGGGCTGGTTTGCATATAGCTGTGTCTGAACTGGGGTGGCAAAGTGAGCCAAGAATGACGATGGATTCAACCCAGATCTGTGACTGAGGGGTGAGTCTTGAAAAGTTCCAGCCCTCAGATCCATCATCTCCTTGTGTTTGCTTTGTTTGCCCCTAAGTTGGCAGGGTATGCCCAGACGTGGGCCCCTTGCTCACTTTGCTACTGGATTCAAGCTAGCCTGGCTGATGAGGGCTGTTAGCCACGAAACCGGTCCCAGGATGCTTGGTTCCAGTCCAGGGAAGACGCGCTTGGCAGTAAGGTCTGGACTGTTCCCATGAGACACAGGGTCAATACTTGGTTTGCATATAGCTGTGTCTGAACTGGGGTGGCAAAGGGAGCTCAAAGAATGATGATGGATTCAACCCAGATCTGTGACTGGGGGTGAGTTTTTGAAAAGTTTCAGCACTCCGTCCATCATCTCCTTGTGTTTGATCTGTTCGGGCCTCTAGGCTGGCAGGGTACGACCAGACGTGGGTCCCTTGCTCACTTTGCCACTTGATTCAAGTCAGCCTGGCTGATGAGTGGGCTGTTACCCTGAAACCGGTCCCAGGATTCTTGGTTCCAGTCCAGGGAAGACACGGCTTGGCACTTCGGTCTGGACTGTTCCCATGAGGCACAGGGTCAAGACTGATTTGCACATAGCTGTGTCTGAACTGGGGTGGCAAAGTGAGCTAAACAATGATGATGGATTCAACTCAGATCTTTGACTGGGGGTGAGTGCTTGAAAAGTTTCAGCACTCCGTCCATCATCTCCTTGTGGTGTTTGCTTTGTTCGCCCTAAGCTGGCAGGGTATGCCCAGACGTGGGTCCTTTGCCTCACTTTGCCACTAGATTCAAGCCAAGCCTGGCCTGATGGGGGCTGTTAGCCCGAAACCCCCTCCCCAGGATGTTTGTTTCCAGTCCAGGGAAGACACAGCTTCGGCAGTCTCGGTCTGGACTGTTCCCATGAGGAACAGGGTCAAGACTGATTTGCATATAGCTGTGTCTGAACTGGGGTGGCAAAGTGAGACTAAAGAATGATGATGGATTCCAACCCAGATCTTTGACTGGGAGTGAGAGTGTTTGAAAAGTTTCAGCACTCCGTCCATCATCTCTTTGTGCTTGGCTTTGTTCGCCCTAAGCTGGCAGGGTATGCCCAGACGTGGGTCCCTTGCTC
This sequence comes from Calotriton arnoldi, assembly GCA_963921515.1. NCBI lineage: Eukaryota > Metazoa > Chordata > Amphibia > Caudata > Salamandridae > Calotriton > Calotriton arnoldi. The sequence continues at coordinate 59,444 of CAWUFW010020340.1, read as the reverse complement.
ACTTTGCCACTGGATTCAAGCTGGCCTGGCTGATGAGGGCTGTTAGCCCGAAACCGGTCCCAGGATGCTTGATTCCGGTCCAGGGAAGACATGGCTTGGCAGTTCGGTCTGGACTGTTCCCATGAGGCACAGGGTCAAGACTGATTTGCATATAGCTGTGTCTGAACTGGGGTGGCAAAGTGAGCTAAAGAATGATGATGGATTCAACCCAGATCTGTGACTGGGGGTGAGTGTTTGAAAAGTTTCAGCACTCCGTCCATCATCTCCTTGTGTTTGCTTTGTTCGCCCTAAGTTGGCAGGGTATGCCCAGACGTGGGTCCCTTGCTCACTTTGCCACTGGATTCAAGCTAGCCTGGCTGATGAGGGCTGTTAGCCCGAAACCGGTCCCAGGATGCTTGATTCCAGTCCAGGGAAGACATGGCTTGGCAGTTCGGTCTGGACTGTTCCCATGAGGCACAGGGTCAAGACTGATTTGCATATAGCTGTGTCTGAACTGGGGTGGCAAAGTGAGCTAAAGAATGATGATGGATTCAACCCAGATCTGTGACTGGGGGTGAGTGTTTGAAAAGTTTCAGCACTCCGTCCATCATCTCCTTGTGTTTGCTTTGTTCGCCCTAAGTTGGCAGGGTATGCCCAGACGTGGGTCCCTTGCTCACTTTGCCACTGGATTCAAGCTAGCCTGGCTGATGAGGGCTGTTAGCCCGAAACCGGTCCCAGGATGCTTGATTCCGGTCCAGGGAAGACATGGCTTGGCAGTTCGGTCTGGACTGTTCCCATGAGGCACAGGGTCAAGACTGATTTGCATATAGCTGTGTCTGAACTGGGGTGGCAAAGTGAGCTAAAGAATGATGATGGATTCAACCCAGATCTGTGACTGGGGGTGAGTGTTTGAAAAGTTTCAGCACTCCGTCCATCATCTCCTTGTGTTTGCTTTGTTCGCCCTAAGTTGGCAGGGTATGCCCAGACGTGGGTCCCTTGCTCACTTTGCCACTGGATTCAAGCTAGCCTGGCTGATGAGGGCTGTTAGCCCGAAACCGGTCCCAGGATGCTTGATTCCGGTCCAGGGAAGACATGGCTTGGCAGTTCGGTCTGGACTGTTCCCATGAGGCACAGGGTCAAGACTGATTTGCATATAGCTGTGTCTGAACTGGGGTGGCAAAGTGAGCTAAAGAATGATGATGGATTCAACCCAGATCTGTGACTGGGGGTGAGTGTTTGAAAAGTTTCAGCACTCCGTCCATCATCTCCTTGTGTTTGCTTTGTTCGCCCTAAGTTGGCAGGGTATGCCCAGACGTGGGTCCCTTGCTCACTTTGCCACTGGATTCAAGCTAGCCTGGCTGATGAGGGCTGTTAGCCCGAAACCGGTCCCAGGATGCTTGATTCCGGTCCAGGGAAGACATGGCTTGGCAGTTCGGTCTGGACTGTTCCCATGAGGCACAGGGTCAAGACTGATTTGCATATAGCTGTGTCTGAACTGGGGTGGCAAAGTGAGCTAAAGAATGATGATGGATTCAACCCAGATCTGTGACTGGGGGTGAGTGTTTGAAAAGTTTCAGCACTCCGTCCATCATCTCCTTGTGTTTGCTTTGTTCGCCCTAAGTTGGCAGGGTATGCCCAGACGTGGGTCCCTTGCTCACTTTGCCACTGGATTCAAGCTAGCCTGGCTGATGAGGGCTGTTAGCCCGAAACCGGTCCCAGGATGCTTGATTCCGGTCCAGGGAAGACATGGCTTGGCAGTTCGGTCTGGACTGTTCCCATGAGGCACAGGGTCAAGACTGATTTGCATATAGCTGTGTCTGAACTGGGGTGGCAAAGTGAGCTAAAGAATGATGATGGATTCAACCCAGATCTGTGACTGGGGGTGAGTGTTTGAAAAGTTTCAGCACTCCGTCCATCATCTCCTTGTGTTTGCTTTGTTCGCCCTAAGTTGGCAGGGTATGCCCAGACGTGGGTCCCTTGCTCACTTTGCCACTGGATTCAAGCTAGCCTGGCTGATGAGGGCTGTTAGCCCGAAACCGGTCCCAGGATGCTTGATTCCAGTCCAGGGAAGACATGGCTTGGCAGTTCGGTCTGGACTGTTCCCATGAGGCACAGGGTCAAGACTGATTTGCATATAGCTGTGTCTGAACTGGGGTGGCAAAGTGAGCTAAAGAATGATGATGGATTCAACCCAGATCTGTGACTGGGGGTGAGTGTTTGAAAAGTTTCAGCACTCCGTCCATCATCTCCTTGTGTTTGCTTTGTTCGCCCTAAGTTGGCAGGGTATGCCCAGACGTGGGTCCCTTGCTCACTTTGCCACTGGATTCAAGCTAGCCTGGCTGATGAGGGCTGTTAGCCCGAAACCGGTCCCAGGATGCTTGATTCCGGTCCAGGGAAGACATGGCTTGGCAGTTCGGTCTGGACTGTTCCCATGAGGCACAGGGTCAAGACTGATTTGCATATAGCTGTGTCTGAACTGGGGTGGCAAAGTGAGCTAAAGAATGATGATGGATTCAACCCAGATCTGTGACTGGGGGTGAGTGTTTGAAAAGTTTCAGCACTCCGTCCATCATCTCCTTGTGTTTGCTTTGTTCGCCCTAAGTTGGCAGGGTATGCCCAGACGTGGGTCCCTTGCTCACTTTGCCACTGGATTCAAGCTAGCCTGGCTGATGAGGGCTGTTAGCCCGAAACCGGTCCCAGGATGCTTGGTTCCAGTCCAGGGAAGACACGGCTTGGCAGTTCGGTCTGGACTGTTCCCATGAGGCACAGGGTCAAGACTGATTTGCATATAGCTGTGTCTGAACTGGGGTGGCAAAGTGAGCTAAAGAATGATGATGGATTCAACCCAGATCTGTGACTGGGGGTGAGTGTTTGAAAAGTTTCAGCACTCCGTCCATCATCTCCTTGTGTTTGCTTTGTTCGCCCTAAGTTGGCAGGGTATGCCCAGACGTGGGTCCCTTGCTCACTTTGCCACTGGATTCAAGCTAGCCTGGCTGATGAGGGCTGTTAGCCCGAAACCGGTCCCAGGATGCTTGGTTCCAGTCCAGGGAAGACACGGCTTGGCAGTTCGGTCTGGACTGTTCCCATGAGGCACAGGGTCAAGACTGATTTGCATATAGCTGTGTCTGAACTGGGGTGGCAAAGTGAGCTAAAGAATGATGATGGATTCAACCCAGATCTGTGACTGGGGGTGAGTGTTTGAAAAGTTTCAGCACTCCGTCCATCATCTCCTTGTGTTTGCTTTGTTCGCTCCTAAGTTGGCAGGGTATGCCCAGACGTGGGTCCCTTGCTCACTTTGCCACTGGATTCAAGCTAGCCTGGCTGATGAGGGCTGTTAGCCCGAAACCGGTCCCAGGATGCTTGGTTCCAGTCCAGGGAAGACACGGCTTGGCAGTTCGGTCTGGACTGTTCCCATGAGGCACAGGGTCAAGACTGATTTGCATATAGCTGTGTCTGAACTGGGGTGGCAAAGTGAGCTAAAGAATGATGATGGATTCAACCCAGATCTGTGACTGGGGGTGAGTGTTTGAAAAGTTTCAGCACTCCGTCCATCATCTCCTTGTGTTTGCTTTGTTCGCCCTAAGTTGGCAGGGTATGCCCAGACGTGGGTCCCTTGCTCACTTTGCCACTGGATTCAAGCTAGCCTGGCTGATGAGGGCTGTTAGCCCGAAACCGGTCCCAGGATGCTTGGTTCCAGTCCAGGGAAGACACGGCTTGGCAGTTCGGTCTGGACTGTTCCCATGAGGCACAGGGTCAAGACTGATTTGCATATAGCTGTGTCTGAACTGGGGTGGCAAAGTGAGCTAAAGAATGATGATGGATTCAACCCAGATCTGTGACTGGGGGTGAGTGTTTGAAAAGTTTCAGCACTCCGTCCATCATCTCCTTGTGTTTGCTTTGTTCGCCCTAAGTTGGCAGGGTATGCCCAGACGTGGGTCCCTTGCTCACTTTGCCACTGGATTCAAGCTAGCCTGGCTGATGAGGGCTGTTAGCCCGAAACCGGTCCCAGGATGCTTGGTTCCAGTCCAGGGAAGACACGGCTTGGCAGTTCGGTCTGGACTGTTCCCATGAGGCACAGGGTCAAGACTGATTTGCATATAGCTGTGTCTGAACTGGGGTGGCAAAGTGAGCTAAAGAATGATGATGGATTCAACCCAGATCTTTGACTGGGGGTGAGTGTTTGAAAAGTTTCAGCACTCCGTCCATCATCTCCTTGTGTTTGCTTTGTTCGCCCTAAGTTGGCAGGGTATGCCCAGACGTGGGTCCCTTGCTCACTTTGCCACTGGATTCAAGCTAGCCTGGCTGATGAGGGCTGTTAGCCCGAAACCGGTCCCAGGATGCTTGGTTCCAGTCCAGGGAAGACACGGCTTGGCAGTTCGGTCTGGACTGTTCCCATGAGGCACAGGGTCAAGACTGATTTGAATATAGCTGTGTCTGAACTGGGGTGGCCAAGTGAGCTAAAGAATGATGATGGATTCAACCCAGATCTGTGACTGGGGGTGAGTGTTTGAAAAGTTTCAGCACTCCGTCCATCATCTCCTTGTGTTTGCTTTGTTCGCCCTAAGTTGGCAGGGTATGCCCAGACGTGGGTCCCTTGCTCACTTTGCCACTGGATTCAAGCTAGCCTGGCTGATGAGGGCTGTTAGCCCGAAACCGGTCCCAGGATGCTTGGTTCCAGTCCAGGGAAGACACGGCTTGGCAGTTCGGTCTGGACTGTTCCCATGAGGCACAGGGTCAAGACTGATTTGCATATAGCTGTGTCTGAACTGGGGTGGCAAAGTGAGCTAAAGAATGATGATGGATTCAACCCAGATCTGTGACTGGGGGTGAGTGTTTGAAAAGTTTCAGCACTCCGTCCATCATCTCCTTGTGTTTGCTTTGTTCGCCCTAAGTTGGCAGGGTATGCCCAGACGTGGGTCCCTTGCTCACTTTGCCACTGGATTCAAGCTAGCCTGGCTGATGAGGGCTGTTAGCCCGAAACCGGTCCCAGGATGCTTGGTTCCAGTCCAGGGAAGACACGGCTTGGCAGTTCGGTCTGGACTGTTCCCATGAGGCACAGGGTCAAGACTGATTTGCATATAGCTGTGTCTGAACTGGGGTGGCAAAGTGAGCTAAAGAATGATGATGGATTCAACCCAGATCTGTGACTGGGGGTGAGTGTTTGAAAAGTTTCAGCACTCCGTCCATCATCTCCTTGTGTTTGCTTTGTTCGCCCTAAGTTGGCAGGGTATGCCCAGACGTGGGTCCCTTGCTCACTTTGCCACTGGATTCAAGCTAGCCTGGCTGATGAGGGCTGTTAGCCCGAAACCGGTCCCAGGATGCTTGGTTCCAGTCCAGGGAAGACACGGCTTGGCAGTTCGGTCTGGACTGTTCCCATGAGGCACAGGGTCAAGACTGATTTGCATATAGCTGTGTCTGAACTGGGGTGGCAAAGTGAGCTAAAGAATGATGATGGATTCAACCCAGATCTGTGACTGGGGGTGAGTGTTTGAAAAGTTTCAGCACTCCGTCCATCATCTCCTTGTGTTTGCTTTGTTCGCCCTAAGTTGGCAGGGTATGCCCAGACGTGGGTCCCTTGCTCACTTTGCCACTGGATTCAAGCTAGCCTGGCTGATGAGGGCTGTTAGCCCGAAACCGGTCCCAGGATGCTTGGTTCCAGTCCAGGGAAGACACGGCTTGGCAGTTCGGTCTGGACTGTTCCCATGAGGCACAGGGTCAAGACTGATTTGCATATAGCTGTGTCTGAACTGGGGTGGCAAAGTGAGCTAAAGAATGATGATGGATTCAACCCAGATCTGTGACTGGGGGTGAGTGTTTGAAAAGTTTCAGCACTCCGTCCATCATCTCCTTGTGTTTGCTTTGTTCGCCCTAAGTTGGCAGGGTATGCCCAGACGTGGGTCCCTTGCTCACTTTGCCACTGGATTCAAGCTAGCCTGGCTGATGAGGGCTGTTAGCCCGAAACCGGTCCCAGGATGCTTGGTTCCAGTCCAGGGAAGACACGGCTTGGCAGTTCGGTCTGGACTGTTCCCATGAGGCACAGGGTCAAGACTGATTTGCATATAGCTGTGTCTGAACTGGGGTGGCCAAGTGAGCTAAAGAATGATGATGGATTCAACCCAGATCTGTGACTGGGGGTGAGTGTTTGAAAAGTTTCAGCACTCCGTCCATCATCTCCTTGTGTTTGCTTTGTTCGCCCTAAGTTGGCAGGGTATGCCCAGACGTGAGTCCCTTGCTCACTTTGCCACTGGATTCAAACTAGCCTGGCTGATGAGGGCTGTTAGCCCGAAACCGGTCCCAGGATGCTTGGTTCCAGTCCAGGGAAGACACGGCTTGGCAGTTCGGTCTGGACTGTTCCCATGAGGCACAGGGTCAAGACTGATTTGCATATAGCTGTGTCTGAACTGGGGTGGCAAAGTGAGCTAAAGAATGATGATGGATTCAACCCAGATCTGTGACTGGGGGTGAGTGTTTGAAAAGTTTCAGCACTCCGTCCATCATCTCCTTGTGTTTGCTTTGTTCGCCCTAAGTTGGCAGGGTATGCCCAGACGTGGGTCCCTTGCTCACTTTGCCACTGGATTCAAGCTAGCCTGGCTGATGAGGGCTGTTAGCCCGAAACCGGTCCCAGGATGCTTGGTTCCAGTCCAGGGAAGACACGGCTTGGCAGTTCGGTCTGGACTGTTCCCATGAGGCACAGGGTCAAGACTGATTTGAATTTAGCTGTGTCTGAACTGGGGTGGCCAAGTGAGCTAAAGAATGATGATGGATTCAACCCAGATCTGTGACTGGGGGTGAGTGTTTGAAAAGTTTCAGCACTGCGTCCATCATCTCCTTGTGTTTGCTTTGTTCGCTCTAAGTTGGCAGGGTATGCCCAGACGTGGGTCCCTTGCTCACTTTGCCACTGGATTCAAGCTAGCCTGGCTGATGAGGGCTGTTAGCCCGAAACCAGTCCCAGGATGCTTGGTTCCAGTCCAAGGAAGACACGGCTTGGCAGTTCGGTCTGGACTGTTCCCATGAGGCACAGGGTCAAGACTGATTTGCATATAGCTGTGTCTGAACTGGGGTGGCAAAGTGAGCTAAAGAATGATGATGGATTCAACCCAGATCTGTGACTGGGGGTGAGTGTTTGAAAAGTTTCAGCACTCCGTCCATCATCTCCTTGTGTTTGCTTTGTTCGCCCTAAGTTGGCAGGGTATGCCCAGACGTGGGTCCCTTGCTCACTTTGCCACTGGATTCAAGCTAGCCTGGCTGATGAGGGCTGTTAGCCCGAAACCGGTCCCAGGATGCTTGGTTCCAGTCCAGGGAAGACACGGCTTGGCAGTTCGGTCTGGACTGTTCCCATGAGGCACAGGGTCAAGACTGATTTGCATATAGCTGTGTCTGAACTGGGGTGGCAAAGTGAGCTAAAGAATGATGATGGATTCAACCCAGATCTGTGACTGGGGGTGAGTGTTTGAAAAGTTTCAGCACTCCGTCCATCATCTCCTTGTGTTTGCTTTGTTCGCCCTAAGTTGGCAGGGTATGCCCAGACGTGGGTCCCTTGCTCACTTTGCCACTGGATTCAAGCTAGCCTGGCTGATGAGGGCTGTTAGCCCGAAACCGGTCCCAGGATGCTTGGTTCCAGTCCAGGGAAGACACGGCTTGGCAGTTCGGTCTGGACTGTTCCCATGAGGCACAGGGTCAAGACTGATTTGCATATAGCTGTGTCTGAACTGGGGTGGCAAAGTGAGCTAAAGAATGATGATGGATTCAACCCAGATCTGTGACTGGGGGTGAGTGTTTGAAAAGTTTCAGCACTCCGTCCATCATCTCCTTGTGTTTGCTTTGTTCGCTCCTAAGTTGGCAGGGTATGCCCAGACGTGGGTCCCTTGCTCACTTTGCCACTGGATTCAAGCTAGCCTGGCTGATGAGGGCTGTTAGCCCGAAACCGGTCCCAGGATGCTTGGTTCCAGTCCAGGGAAGACACGGCTTGGCAGTTCGGTCTGGACTGTTCCCATGAGGCACAGGGTCAAGACTGATTTGCATATAGCTGTGTCTGAACTGGGGTGGCAAAGTGAGCTAAAGAATGATGATGGATTCAACTCAGATCTGTGACTGGGGGTGAGTGTTTGAAAAGTTTCAGCACTCCGTCCATCATCTCCTTGTGTTTGCTTTGTTCGCCCTAAGTTGGCAGGGTATGCCCAGACGTGGGTCCCTTGCTCACTTTGCCACTGGATTCAAGCTAGCCTGGCTGATGAGGGCTGTTAGCCCGAAACCGGTCCCAGGATGCTTGGTTCCAGTCCAGGGAAGACACGGCTTGGCAGTTCGGTCTGGACTGTTCCCATGAGGCACAGGGTCAAGACTGATTTGCATATAGCTGTGTCTGAACTGGGGTGGCAAAGTGAGCTAAAGAATGATGATGGATTCAACCCAGATCTGTGACTGGGGGTGAGTGTTTGAAAAGTTTCAGCACTCCGTCCATCATCTCCTTGTGTTTGCTTTGTTCGCCCTAAGTTGGCAGGGTATGCCCAGACGTGGGTCCCTTGCTCACTTTGCCACTGGATTCAAGCTAGCCTGGCTGATGAGGGCTGTTAGCCCGAAACCGGTCCCAGGATGCTTGGTTCCAGTCCAGGGAAGACACGGCTTGGCAGTTCGGTCTGGACTGTTCCCATGAGGCACAGGGTCAAGACTGATTTGCATATAGCTGTGTCTGAACTGGGGTGGCAAAGTGAGCTAAAGAATGATGATGGATTCAACCCAGATCTGTGACTGGGGGTGAGTGTTTGAAAAGTTTCAGCACTCCGTCCATCATCTCCTTGTGTTTGCTTTGTTCGCCCTAAGTTGGCAGGGTATGCCCAGACGTGGGTCCCTTGCTCACTTTGCCACTGGATTCAAGCTAGCCTGGCTGATGAGGGCTGTTAGCCCGAAACCGGTCCCAGGATGCTTGGTTCCAGTCCAGGGAAGACACGGCTTGGCAGTTCGGTCTGGACTGTTCCCATGAGGCACAGGGTCAAGACTGATTTGCATATAGCTGTGTCTGAACTGGGGTGGCAAAGTGAGCTAAAGAATGATGATGGATTCAACCCAGATCTGTGACTGGGGGTGAGTGTTTGAAAAGTTTCAGCACTCCGTCCATCATCTCCTTGTGTTTGCTTTGTTCGCCCTAAGTTGGCAGGGTATGCCCAGACGTGGGTCCCTTGCTCACTTTGCCACTGGATTCAAGCTAGCCTGGCTGATGAGGGCTGTTAGCCCGAAACCGGTCCCAGGATGCTTGGTTCCAGTCCAGGGAAGACACGGCTTGGCAGTTCGGTCTGGACTGTTCCCATGAGGCACAGGGTCAAGACTGATTTGCATATAGCTGTGTCTGAACTGGGGTGGCAAAGTGAGCTAAAGAATGATGATGGATTCAACCCAGATCTGTGACTGGGGGTGAGTGTTTGAAAAGTTTCAGCACTCCGTCCATCATCTCCTTGTGTTTGCTTTGTTCGCCCTAAGTTGGCAGGGTATGCCCAGACGTGGGTCCCTTGCTCACTTTGCCACTGGATTCAAGCTAGCCTGGCTGATGAGGGCTGTTAGCCCGAAACCGGTCCCAGGATGCTTGGTTCCAGTCCAGGGAAGACACGGCTTGGCAGTTCGGTCTGGACTGTTCCCATGAGGCACAGGGTCAAGACTGATTTGCATATAGCTGTGTCTGAACTGGGGTGGCAAAGTGAGCTAAAGAATGATGATGGATTCAACCCAGATCTGTGACTGGGGGTGAGTGTTTGAAAAGTTTCAGCACTCCGTCCATCATCTCCTTGTGTTTGCTTTGTTCGCCCTAAGTTGGCAGGGTATGCCCAGACGTGGGTCCCTTGCTCACTTTGCCACTGGATTCAAGCTAGCCTGGCTGATGAGGGCTGTTAGCCCGAAACCGGTCCCAGGATGCTTGGTTCCAGTCCAGGGAAGACACGGCTTGGCAGTTCGGTCTGGACTGTTCCCATGAGGCACAGGGTCAAGACTGATTTGCATATAGCTGTGTCTGAACTGGGGTGGCAAAGTGAGCTAAAGAATGATGATGGATTCAACCCAGATCTGTGACTGGGGGTGAGTGTTTGAAAAGTTTCAGCACTCCGTCCATCATCTCCTTGTGTTTGCTTTGTTCGCCCTAAGTTGGCAGGGTATGCCCAGACGTGGGTCCCTTGCTCACTTTGCCACTGGATTCAAGCTAGCCTGGCTGATGAGGGCTGTTAGCCCGAAACCGGTCCCAGGATGCTTGGTTCCAGTCCAGGGAAGACACGGCTTGGCAGTTCGGTCTGGACTGTTCCCATGAGGCACAGGGTCAAGACTGATTTGCATATAGCTGTGTCTGAACTGGGGTGGCAAAGTGAGCTAAAGAATGATGATGGATTCAACCCAGATCTGTGACTGGGGGTGAGTGTTTGAAAAGTTTCAGCACTCCGTCCATCATCTCCTTGTGTTTGCTTTGTTCGCCCTAAGTTGGCAGGGTATGCCCAGACGTGGGTCCCTTGCTCACTTTGCCACTGGATTCAAGCTAGCCTGGCTGATGAGGGCTGTTAGCCCGAAACCGGTCCCAGGATGCTTGGTTCCAGTCCAGGGAAGACACGGCTTGGCAGTTCGGTCTGGACTGTTCCCATGAGGCACAGGGTCAAGACTGATTTGCATATAGCTGTGTCTGAACTGGGGTGGCAAAGTGAGCTAAAGAATGATGATGGATTCAACCCAGATCTGTGACTGGGGGTGAGTGTTTGAAAAGTTTCAGCACTCCGTCCATCATCTCCTTGTGTTTGCTTTGTTCGCCCTAAGTTGGCAGGGTATGCCCAGACGTGGGTCCCTTGCTCACTTTGCCACTGGATTCAAGCTAGCCTGGCTGATGAGGGCTGTTAGCCCGAAACCGGTCCCAGGATGCTTGGTTCCAGTCCAGGGAAGACACGGCTTGGCAGTTCGGTCTGGACTGTTCCCATGAGGCACAGGGTCAAGACTGATTTGCATATAGCTGTGTCTGAACTGGGGTGGCAAAGTGAGCTAAAGAATGATGATGGATTCAACCCAGATCTGTGACTGGGGGTGAGTGTTTGAAAAGTTTCAGCACTCCGTCCATCATCTCCTTGTGTTTGCTTTGTTCGCCCTAAGTTGGCAGGGTATGCCCAGACGTGGGTCCCTTGCTCACTTTGCCACTGGATTCAAGCTAGCCTGGCTGATGAGGGCTGTTAGCCCGAAACCGGTCCCAGGATGCTTGGTTCCAGTCCAGGGAAGACACGGCTTGGCAGTTCGGTCTGGACTGTTCCCATGAGGCACAGGGTCAAGACTGATTTGCATATAGCTGTGTCTGAACTGGGGTGGCAAAGTGAGCTAAAGAATGATGATGGATTCAACCCAGATCTGTGACTGGGGGTGAGTGTTTGAAAAGTTTCAGCACTCCGTCCATCATCTCCTTGTGTTTGCTTTGTTCGCCCTAAGTTGGCAGGGTATGCCCAGACGTGGGTCCCTTGCTCACTTTGCCACTGGATTCAAGCTAGCCTGGCTGATGAGGGCTGTTAGCCCGAAACCGGTCCCAGGATGCTTGGTTCCAGTCCAGGGAAGACACGGCTTGGCAGTTCGGTCTGGACTGTTCCCATGAGGCACAGGGTCAAGACTGATTTGCATATAGCTGTGTCTGAACTGGGGTGGCAAAGTGAGCTAAAGAATGATGATGGATTCAACCCAGATCTGTGACTGGGGGTGAGTGTTTGAAAAGTTTCAGCACTCCGTCCATCATCTCCTTGTGTTTGCTTTGTTCGCCCTAAGTTGGCAGGGTATGCCCAGACGTGGGTCCCTTGCTCACTTTGCCACTGGATTCAAGCTAGCCTGGCTGATGAGGGCTGTTAGCCCGAAACCGGTCCCAGGATGCTTGGTTCCAGTCCAGGGAAGACACGGCTTGGCAGTTCGGTCTGGACTGTTCCCATGAGGCACAGGGTCAAGACTGATTTGCATATAGCTGTGTCTGAACTGGGGTGGCAAAGTGAGCTAAAGAATGATGATGGATTCAACCCAGATCTGTGACTGGGGGTGAGTGTTTGAAAAGTTTCAGCACTCCGTCCATCATCTCCTTGTGTTTGCTTTGTTCGCCCTAAGTTGGCAGGGTATGCCCAGACGTGGGTCCCTTGCTCACTTTGCCACTGGATTCAAGCTAGCCTGGCTGATGAGGGCTGTTAGCCCGAAACCGGTCCCAGGATGCTTGGTTCCAGTCCAGGGAAGACACGGCTTGGCAGTTCGGTCTGGACTGTTCCCATGAGGCACAGGGTCAAGACTGATTTGCATATAGCTGTGTCTGAACTGGGGTGGCAAAGTGAGCTAAAGAATGATGATGGATTCAACCCAGATCTGTGACTGGGGGTGAGTGTTTGAAAAGTTTCAGCACTCCGTCCATCATCTCCTTGTGTTTGCTTTGTTCGCCCTAAGTTGGCAGGGTATGCCCAGACGTGGGTCCCTTGCTCACTTTGCCACTGGATTCAAGCTAGCCTGGCTGATGAGGGCTGTTAGCCCGAAACCGGTCCCAGGATGCTTGGTTCCAGTCCAGGGAAGACACGGCTTGGCAGTTCGGTCTGGACTGTTCCCATGAGGCACAGGGTCAAGACTGATTTGCATATAGCTGTGTCTGAACTGGGGTGGCAAAGTGAGCTAAAGAATGATGATGGATTCAACCCAGATCTGTGACTGGGGGTGAGTGTTTGAAAAGTTTCAGCACTCCGTCCATCATCTCCTTGTGTTTGCTTTGTTCGCCCTAAGTTGGCAGGGTATGCCCAGACGTGGGTCCCTTGCTCACTTTGCCACTGGATTCAAGCTAGCCTGGCTGATGAGGGCTGTTAGCCCGAAACCGGTCCCAGGATGCTTGGTTCCAGTCCAGGGAAGACACGGCTTGGCAGTTCGGTCTGGACTGTTCCCATGAGGCACAGGGTCAAGACTGATTTGCATATAGCTGTGTCTGAACTGGGGTGGCAAAGTGAGCTAAAGAATGATGATGGATTCAACCCAGATCTGTGACTGGGGGTGAGTGTTTGAAAAGTTTCAGCACTCCGTCCATCATCTCCTTGTGTTTGCTTTGTTCGCCCTAAGTTGGCAGGGTATGCCCAGACGTGGGTCCCTTGCTCACTTTGCCACTGGATTCAAGCTAGCCTGGCTGATGAGGGCTGTTAGCCCGAAACCGGTCCCAGGATGCTTGGTTCCAGTCCAGGGAAGACACGGCTTGGCAGTTCGGTCTGGACTGTTCCCATGAGGCACAGGGTCAAGACTGATTTGCATATAGCTGTGTCTGAACTGGGGTGGCAAAGTGAGCTAAAGAATGATGATGGATTCAACCCAGATCTGTGACTGGGGGTGAGTGTTTGAAAAGTTTCAGCACTCCGTCCATCATCTCCTTGTGTTTGCTTTGTTCGCTCTAAGTTGGCAGGGTATGCCCAGACGTGGGTCCCTTGCTCACTTTGCCACTGGATTCAAGCTAGCCTGGCTGATGAGGGCTGTTAGCCCGAAACCGGTCCCAGGATGCTTGGTTCCAGTCCAGGGAAGACACGGCTTGGCAGTTCGGTCTGGACTGTTCCCATGAGGCACAGGGTCAAGACTGATTTGCATATAGCTGTGTCTGAACTGGGGTGGCAAAGTGAGCTAAAGAATGATGATGGATTCAACCCAGATCTTTGACTGGGGGTGAGTGTTTGAAAAGTTTCAGCACTCCGTCCATCATCTCCTTGTGTTTGCTTTGTTCGCCCTAAGTTGGCAGGGTATGCCCAGACGTGGGTCCCTTGCTCACTTTGCCACTGGATTCAAGCTAGCCTGGCTGATGAGGGCTGTTAGCCCGAAACCGGTCCCAGGATGCTTGGTTCCAGTCCAGGGAAGACACGGCTTGGCAGTTCGGTCTGGACTGTTCCCATGAGGCACAGGGTCAAGACTGATTTGCATATAGCTGTGTCTGAACTGGGGTGGCAAAGTGAGCTAAAGAATGATGATGGATTCAACCCAGATCTGTGACTGGGGGTGAGTGTTTGAAAAGTTTCAGCACTACGTCCATCATCTCCTTGTGTTTGCTTTGTTCGCTCTAAGTTGGCAGGGTATGCCCAGACGTGGGTCCCTTGCTCACTTTGCCACTTGATTCAAGCTAGCCTGGCTGATGAGGGCTGTTAGCCCGAAACCGGTCCCAGGATGCTTGGTTCCAGTCCAGGGAAGACACGGCTTGGCAGTTCGGTCTGGACTGTTCCCATGAGGCACAGGGTCAAGACTGATTTGCATATAGCTGTGTCTGAACTGGGGTGGCAAAGTGAGCTAAAGAATGATGATGGATTCAACCCAGATCTGTGACTGGGGGTGAGTGTTTGAAAAGTTTCAGCACTCCGTCCATCATCTCCTTGTGTTTGCTTTGTTCGCCCTAAGTTGGCAGGGTATGCCCAGACGTGGGTCCCTTGCTCACTTTGCCACTGGATTCAAGCTAGCCTGGCTGATGAGGGCTGTTAGCCCGAAACCGGTCCCAGGATGCTTGGTTCCAGTCCAGGGAAGACACGGCTTGGCAGTTCGGTCTGGACTGTTCCCATGAGGCACAGGGTCAAGACTGATTTGCATATAGCTGTGTCTGAACTGGGGTGGCAAAGTGAGCTAAAGAATGATGATGGATTCAACCCAGATCTGTGACTGGGGGTGAGTGTTTGAAAAGTTTCAGCACTCCGTCCATCATCTCCTTGTGTTTGCTTTGTTCGCCCTAAGTTGGCAGGGTATGCCCAGACGTGGGTCCCTTGCTCACTTTGCCACTGGATTCAAGCTAGCCTGGCTGATGAGGGCTGTTAGCCCGAAACCGGTCCCAGGATGCTTGGTTCCAGTCCAGGGAAGACACGGCTTGGCAGTTCGGTCTGGACTGTTCCCATGAGGCACAGGGTCAAGACTGATTTGCATATAGCTGTGTCTGAACTGGGGTGGCAAAGTGAGCTAAAGAATGATGATGGATTCAACCCAGATCTGTGACTGGGGGTGAGTGTTTGAAAAGTTTCAGCACTCCGTCCATCATCTCCTTGTGTTTGCTTTGTTCGCCCTAAGTTGGCAGGGTATGCCCAGACGTGGGTCCCTTGCTCACTTTGCCACTGGATTCAAGCTAGCCTGGCTGATGAGGGCTGTTAGCCCGAAACCGGTCCCAGGATGCTTGGTTCCAGTCCAGGGAAGACACGGCTTGGCAGTTCGGTCTGGACTGTTCCCATGAGGCACAGGGTCAAGACTGATTTGCATATAGCTGTGTCTGAACTGGGGTGGCAAAGTGAGCTAAAGAATGATGATGGATTCAACCCAGATCTGTGACTGGGGGTGAGTGTTTGAAAAGTTTCAGCACTCCGTCCATCATCTCCTTGTGTTTGCTTTGTTCGCCCTAAGTTGGCAGGGTATGCCCAGACGTGGGTCCCTTGCTCACTTTGCCACTGGATTCAAGCTAGCCTGGCTGATGAGGGCTGTTAGCCCGAAACCGGTCCCAGGATGCTTGGTTCCAGTCCAGGGAAGACACGGCTTGGCAGTTCGGTCTGGACTGTTCCCATGAGGCACAGGGTCAAGACTGATTTGCATATAGCTGTGTCTGAACTGGGGTGGCAAAGTGAGCTAAAGAATGATGATGGATTCAACCCAGATCTGTGACTGGGGGTGAGTGTTTGAAAAGTTTCAGCACTCCGTCCATCATCTCCTTGTGTTTGCTTTGTTCGCCCTAAGTTGGCAGGGTATGCCCAGACGTGGGTCCCTTGCTCACTTTGCCACTGGATTCAAGCTAGCCTGGCTGATGAGGGCTGTTAGCCCGAAACCGGTCCCAGGATGCTTGGTTCCAGTCCAGGGAAGACACGGCTTGGCAGTTCGGTCTGGACTGTTCCCATGAGGCACAGGGTCAAGACTGATTTGCATATAGCTGTGTCTGAACTGGGGTGGCAAAGTGAGCTAAAGAATGATGATGGATTCAACCCAGATC
This sequence comes from Calotriton arnoldi, assembly GCA_963921515.1. Classification (NCBI taxonomy): domain Eukaryota; kingdom Metazoa; phylum Chordata; class Amphibia; order Caudata; family Salamandridae; genus Calotriton; species Calotriton arnoldi. Next base: position 43,531 of record CAWUFW010020340.1, on the reverse strand, counting down.
TGTGACTGGGGGTGAGTGTTTGAAAAGTTTCAGCACTCCGTCCATCATCTCCTTGTGTTTGCTTTGTTCGCCCTAAGTTGGCAGGGTATGCCCAGACGTGGGTCCCTTGCTCACTTTGCCACTGGATTCAAGCTAGCCTGGCTGATGAGGGCTGTTAGCCCGAAACCGGTCCCAGGATGCTTGGTTCCAGTCCAGGGAAGACACGGCTTGGCAGTTCGGTCTGGACTGTTCCCATGAGGCACAGGGTCAAGACTGATTTGCATATAGCTGTGTCTGAACTGGGGTGGCAAAGTGAGCTAAAGAATGATGATGGATTCAACCCAGATCTGTGACTGGGGGTGAGTGTTTGAAAAGTTTCAGCACTCCGTCCATCATCTCCTTGTGTTTGCTTTGTTCGCCCTAAGTTGGCAGGGTATGCCCAGACGTGGGTCCCTTGCTCACTTTGCCACTGGATTCAAGCTAGCCTGGCTGATGAGGGCTGTTAGCCCGAAACCGGTACCAGGATGCTTGGTTCCAGTCCAGGGAAGACACGGCTTGGCAGTTCGGTCTGGACTGTTTCCATGAGGCACAGGGTCAAGACTGATTTGCATATAGCTGTGTCTGAACTGGGGTGGCAAAGGGAGCTAAAGAATGATGATGGATTCAACCCAGATCTGTGACTGGGGGTGAGTGTTTGAAAAGTTTCAGCACTCCGTCCATCATCTCCTTGTGTTTTGCTTTGTTCGCTCTAAGTTGGCAGGGTATGCCCAGACGTGGGTCCCTTGCTCACTTTGCCACTGGATTCAAGCTAGCCTGGCTGATGAGGGCTGTTAGCCCGAAACCGGTCCCAGGATGCTTGGTTCCAGTCCAGGGAAGACACGGCTTGGCAGTTCGGTCTGGACTGTTCCCATGAGGCACAGGGTCAAGACTGATTTGCATATAGCTGTGTCTGAACTGGGGTGGCAAAGTGAGCTAAAGAATGATGATGGATTCAACCCAGATCTGTGACTGGGGGTGAGTGTTTGAAAAGTTTCAGCACTCCGTCCATCATCTCCTTGTGTTTGCTTTGTTCGCCCTAAGTTGGCAGGGTATGCCCAGACGTGGGTCCCTTGCTCACTTTGCCACTGGATTCAAGCTAGCCTGGCTGATGAGGGCTGTTAGCCCGAAACCGGTCCCAGGATGCTTGGTTCCAGTCCAGGGAAGACACGGCTTGGCAGTTCGGTCTGGACTGTTCCCATGAGGCACAGGGTCAAGACTGATTTGCATATAGCTGTGTCTGAACTGGGGTGGCAAAGTGAGCTAAAGAATGATGATGGATTCAACCCAGATCTGTGACTGGGGGTGAGTGTTTGAAAAGTTTCAGCACTCCGTCCATCATCTCCTTGTGTTTGCTTTGTTCGCCCTAAGTTGGCAGGGTATGCCCAGACGTGGGTCCCTTGCTCACTTTGCCACTGGATTCAAGCTAGCCTGGCTGATGAGGGCTGTTAGCCCGAAACCGGTCCCAGGATGCTTGGTTCCAGTCCAGGGAAGACACGGCTTGGCAGTTCGGTCTGGACTGTTCCCATGAGGCACAGGGTCAAGACTGATTTGCATATAGCTGTGTCTGAACTGGGGTGGCAAAGTGAGCTAAAGAATGATGATGGATTCAACCCAGATCTGTGACTGGGGGTGAGTGTTTGAAAAGTTTCAGCACTCCGTCCATCATCTCCTTGTGTTTGCTTTGTTCGCCCTAAGTTGGCAGGGTATGCCCAGACGTGGGTCCCTTGCTCACTTTGCCACTGGATTCAAGCTAGCCTGGCTGATGAGGGCTGTTAGCCCGAAACCGGTCCCAGGATGCTTGGTTCCAGTCCAGGGAAGACACGGCTTGGCAGTTCGGTCTGGACTGTTCCCATGAGGCACAGGGTCAAGACTGATTTGCATATAGCTGTGTCTGAACTGGGGTGGCCAAGTGAGCTAAAGAATGATGATGGATTCAACCCAGATCTGTGACTGGGGGTGAGTGTTTGAAAAGTTTCAGCACTACGTCCATCATCTCCTTGTGTTTGCTTTGTTCGCTCTAAGTTGGCAGGGTATGCCCAGTCGTGGGTCCCTTGCTCACTTTGCCACTGGATTCAAGCTCGCCTGGCTGATGAGGGCTGTTAGCCCGAAACCGGTCCCAGGATGCTTGGTTCCAGTCCAGGGAAGACACGGCTTGGCAGTTCGGTCTGGACTGTTCCCATGAGGCACAGGGTCAAGCCTGATTTGCTTATAGCTGTGTCTGAACTGGGGTGGCAAAGTGAGCTAAAGAATGATGATGGATTCAACCCAGATCTTTGACTGGGAGTGAGTGTTTGAAAAGTTTCAGCACTCTGTCCATCATCTCCTTGTGTTTGCTTTGTTCGCCCTAAGTTGGCAGGGTATGCCCAGACGTGGGTCCCTTGCTCACTTTGCCACTGGATTCAAGCTAGCCTGGCTGATGAGGGCTGTTAGCCCGAAACCGGTCCCAGGATGCTTGGTTCCAGTCCAGGGAAGACACGGCTTGGCAGTTCGGTCTGGACTGTTCCCATGAGGCACAGGGTCAAGACTGATTTGCATATAGCTGTGTCTGAACTGGGGTGGCAAAGTGAGCTAAAGAATGATGATGGATTCAACCCAGATCTGTGACTGGGGGTGAGTGTTTGAAAAGTTTCAGCACTCCGTCCATCATCTCCTTGTGTTTGCTTTGTTCGCCCTAAGTTGGCAGGGTATGCCCAGACGTGGGTCCCTTGCTCACTTTGCCACTGGATTCAAGCTAGCCTGGCTGATGAGGGCTGTTAGCCCGAAACCGGTCCAGGATGCTTGGTTCCAGTCCAGGGAAGACACGGCTTGGCAGTACGGTCTGGACTGTTCCCATGAGGCACAGGGTCAAGACTGATTTGCATATAGCTGTGTCTGAACTGGGGTGGCAAAGTGAGCTAAAGAATGATGATGGATTCAACCCAGATCTGTGACTGGGGGTGAGTGTTTGAAAAGTTTCAGCACTCCGTCCATCATCTCCTTGTGTTTGCTTTGTTCGCCCTAAGTTGGCAGGGTATGCCCAGACGTGGGTCCCTTGCTCACTTTGCCACTGGATTCAAGCTAGCCTGGCTGATGAGGGCTGTTAGCCCGAAACCGGTCCCAGGATGCTTGGTTCCAGTCCAGGGAAGACACGGCTTGGCAGTTCGGTCTGGACTGTTCCCATGAGGCACAGGGTCAAGACTGATTTGCATATAGCTGTGTCTGAACTGGGGTGGCAAAGTGAGCTAAAGAATGATGATGGATTCAACCCAGATCTGTGACTGGGGGTGAGTGTTTGAAAAGTTTCAGCACTCCGTCCATCATCTCCTTGTGTTTGCTTTGTTCGCCCTAAGTTGGCAGGGTATGCCCAGACGTGGGTCCCTTGCTCACTTTGCCACTGGATTCAAGCTAGCCTGGCTGATGAGGGCTGTTAGCCCGAAACCGGTCCCAGGATGCTTGGTTCCAGTCCAGGGAAGACACGGCTTGGCAGTTCGGTCTGGACTGTTCCCATGAGGCACAGGGTCAAGACTGATTTGCATATAGCTGTGTCTGAACTGGGGTGGCAAAGTGAGCTAAAGAATGATGATGGATTCAACCCAGATCTGTGACTGGGGGTGAGTGTTTGAAAAGTTTCAGCACTCCGTCCATCATCTCCTTGTGTTTGCTTTGTTCGCCCTAAGTTGGCAGGGTATGCCCAGACGTGGGTCCCTTGCTCACTTTGCCACTGGATTCAAGCTAGCCTGGCTGATGAGGGCTGTTAGCCCGAAACCGGTCCCAGGATGCTTGGTTCCAGTCCAGGGAAGACACGGCTTGGCAGTTCGGTCTGGACTGTTCCCATGAGGCACAGGGTCAAGACTGATTTGCATATAGCTGTGTCTGAACTGGGGTGGCAAAGTGAGCTAAAGAATGATGATGGATTCAACCCAGATCTGTGACTGGGGGTGAGTGTTTGAAAAGTTTCAGCACTCCGTCCATCATCTCCTTGTGTTTGCTTTGTTCGCCCTAAGTTGGCAGGGTATGCCCAGACGTGGGTCCCTTGCTCACTTTGCCACTGGATTCAAGCTAGCCTGGCTGATGAGGGCTGTTAGCCCGAAACCGGTCCCAGGATGCTTGGTTCCAGTCCAGGGAAGACACGGCTTGGCAGTTCGGTCTGGACTGTTCCCATGAGGCACAGGGTCAAGACTGATTTGCATATAGCTGTGTCTGAACTGGGGTGGCAAAGTGAGCTAAAGAATGATGATGGATTCAACCCAGATCTGTGACTGGGGGTGAGTGTTTGAAAAGTTTCAGCACTCCGTCCATCATCTCCTTGTGTTTGCTTTGTTCGCCCTAAGTTGGCAGGGTATGCCCAGACGTGGGTCCCTTGCTCACTTTGCCACTGGATTCAAGCTAGCCTGGCTGATGAGGGCTGTTAGCCCGAAACCGGTCCCAGGATGCTTGGTTCCAGTCCAGGGAAGACACGGCTTGGCAGTTCGGTCTGGACTGTTCCCATGAGGCACAGGGTCAAGACTGATTTGCATATAGCTGTGTCTGAACTGGGGTGGCAAAGTGAGCTAAAGAATGATGATGGATTCAACCCAGATCTGTGACTGGGGGTGAGTGTTTGAAAAGTTTCAGCACTCCGTCCATCATCTCCTTGTGTTTGCTTTGTTCGCCCTAAGTTGGCAGGGTATGCCCAGACGTGGGTCCCTTGCTCACTTTGCCACTGGATTCAAGCTAGCCTGGCTGATGAGGGCTGTTAGCCCGAAACCGGTCCCAGGATGCTTGGTTCCAGTCCAGGGAAGACACGGCTTGGCAGTTCGGTCTGGACTGTTCCCATGAGGCACAGGGTCAAGACTGATTTGCATATAGCTGTGTCTGAACTGGGGTGGCAAAGTGAGCTAAAGAATGATGATGGATTCAACCCAGATCTGTGACTGGGGGTGAGTGTTTGAAAAGTTTCAGCACTCCGTCCATCATCTCCTTGTGTTTGCTTTGTTCGCCCTAAGTTGGCAGGGTATGCCCAGACGTGGGTCCCTTGCTCACTTTGCCACTGGATTCAAGCTAGCCTGGCTGATGAGGGCTGTTAGCCCGAAACCGGTCCCAGGATGCTTGGTTCCAGTCCAGGGAAGACACGGCTTGGCAGTTCGGTCTGGACTGTTCCCATGAGGCACAGGGTCAAGACTGATTTGCATATAGCTGTGTCTGAACTGGGGTGGCAAAGTGAGCTAAAGAATGATGATGGATTCAACTCAGATCTGTGACTGGGGGTGAGTGTTTGAAAAGTTTCAGCACTCCGTCCATCATCTCCTTGTGTTTGCTTTGTTCGCCCTAAGTTGGCAGGGTATGCCCAGACGTGGGTCCCTTGCTCACTTTGCCACTGGATTCAAGCTAGCCTGGCTGATGAGGGCTGTTAGCCCGAAACCGGTCCCAGGATGCTTGGTTCCAGTCCAGGGAAGACACGGCTTGGCAGTTCGGTCTGGACTGTTCCCATGAGGCACAGGGTCAAGACTGATTTGCATATAGCTGTGTCTGAACTGGGGTGGCAAAGTGAGCTAAAGAATGATGATGTGGATTCAACCCAGATCTGTGACTGGGGGTGAGTGTTTGAAAAGTTTCAGCACTCCGTCCATCATCTCCTTGTGTTTGCTTTGTTCGCCCTAAGTTGGCAGGGTATGCCCAGACGTGGGTCCCTTGCTCACTTTGCCACTGGATTCAAGCTAGCCTGGCTGATGAGGGCTGTTAGCCCGAAACCGGTCCCAGGATGCTTGGTTCCAGTCCAGGGAAGACACGGCTTGGCAGTTCGGTCTGGACTGTTCCCATGAGGCACAGGGTCAAGACTGATTTGCATATAGCTGTGTCTGAACTGGGGTGGCCAAGTGAGCTAAAGAATGATGATGGATTCAACCCAGATCTGTGACTGGGGGTGAGTGTTTGAAAAGTTTCAGCACTACGTCCATCATCTCCTTGTGTTTGCTTTGTTCGCTCTAAGTTGGCAGGGTATGCCCAGACGTGGGTCCCTTGCTCACTTTGCCACTGGATTCAAGCTCGCCTGGCTGATGAGGGCTGTTAGCCCGAAATCGGTCCCAGGATGCTTGGTTCCAGTCCAGGGAAGACACGGCTTGGCAGTTCGGTCTGGACTGTTCCCATGAGGCACAGGGTCAAGACTGATTTGCTTATAGCTGTGTCTGAACTGGGGTGGCAAAGTGAGCTAAAGAATGATGATGGATTCAACCCAGATCTGTGACTGGGGGTGAGTGTTTGAAAAGTTTCAGCACTCCGTCCATCATCTCCTTGTGTTTGCTTAGTTCGCCCTAAGTTGGCAGGGTATGCCCAGACGTGGGTCCCTTGCTCACTTTGCCACTGGATTCAAGCTAGCCTGGCTGATGAGGGCTGTTAGCCCGAAACCGGTCCCAGGATGCTTGGTTCCAGTCCAGGGAAGACACGGCTTGGCAGTTCGGTCTGGACTGTTCCCATGAGGCACAGGGTCAAGACTGATTTGCATATAGCTGTGTCTGAACTGGGGTGGCAAAGTGAGCTAAAGAATGATGATGGATTCAACCCAGATCTGTGACTGGGGGTGAGTGTTTGAAAAGTTTCAGCACTCCGTCCATCATCTCCTTGTGTTTGCTTTGTTCGCCCTAAGTTGGCAGGGTATGCCCAGACGTGGGTCCCTTGCTCACTTTGCCACTGGATTCAAGCTAGCCTGGCTGATGAGGGCTGTTAGCCCGAAACCGGTCCCAGGATGCTTGGTTCCAGTCCAGGGAAGACACGGCTTGGCAGTTCGGTCTGGACTGTTCCCATGAGGCACAGGGTCAAGACTGATTTGCATATAGCTGTGTCTGAACTGGGGTGGCAAAGTGAGCTAAAGAATGATGATGGATTCAACCCAGATCTGTGACTGGGAGTGAGTGTTTGAAAAGTTTCAGCACTCCGTCCATCATCTCCTTGTGTTTGCTTTGTTCGCCCTAAGTTGGCAGGGTATGCCCAGACGTGGGTCCCTTGCTCACTTTGCCACTGGATTCAAGCTAGCCTGGCTGATGAGGGCTGTTAGCCCGAAACCGGTCCCAGGATGCTTGGTTCCAGTCCAGGGAAGACACGGCTTGGCAGTTCGGTCTGGACTGTTCCCATGAGGCACAGGGTCAAGACTGATTTGCATATAGCTGTGTCTGAACTGGGGTGGCAAAGTGAGCTAAAGAATGATGATGGATTCAACCCAGATCTGTGACTGGGGGTGAGTGTTTGAAAAGTTTCAGCACTCCGTCCATCATCTCCTTGTGTTTGCTTTGTTCGCCCTAAGTTGGCAGGGTATGCCCAGACGTGGGTCCCTTGCTCACTTTGCCACTGGATTCAAGCTAGCCTGGCTGATGAGGGCTGTTAGCCCGAAACCGGTCCCAGGATGCTTGGTTCCAGTCCAGGGAAGACACGGCTTGGCAGTTCGGTCTGGACTGTTCCCATGAGGCACAGGGTCAAGACTGATTTGCATATAGCTGTGTCTGAACTGGGGTGGCAAAGTGAGCTAAAGAATGATGATGGATTCAACCCAGATCTGTGACTGGGGGTGAGTGTTTGAAAAGTTTCAGCACTCCGTCCATCATCTCCTTGTGTTTGCTTTGTTCGCCCTAAGTTGGCAGGGTATGCCCAGACGTGGGTCCCTTGCTCACTTTGCCACTGGATTCAAGCTAGCCTGGCTGATGAGGGCTGTTAGCCCGAAACCGGTCCCAGGATGCTTGGTTCCAGTCCAGGGAAGACACGGCTTGGCAGTTCGGTCTGGACTGTTCCCATGAGGCACAGGGTCAAGACTGATTTGCATATAGCTGTGTCTGAACTGGGGTGGCAAAGTGAGCTAAAGAATGATGATGGATTCAACCCAGATCTGTGACTGGGGGTGAGTGTTTGAAAAGTTTCAGCACTCCGTCCATCATCTCCTTGTGTTTGCTTTGTTCGCCCTAAGTTGGCAGGGTATGCCCAGACGTGGGTCCCTTGCTCACTTTGCCACTGGATTCAAGCTAGCCTGGCTGATGAGGGCTGTTAGCCCGAAACCGGTCCCAGGATGCTTGGTTCCAGTCCAGGGAAGACACGGCTTGGCAGTTCGGTCTGGACTGTTCCCATGAGGCACAGGGTCAAGACTGATTTGCATATAGCTGTGTCTGAACTGGGGTGGCAAAGTGAGCTAAAGAATGATGATGGATTCAACCCAGATCTGTGACTGGGGGTGAGTGTTTGAAAAGTTTCAGCACTCCGTCCATCATCTCCTTGTGTTTGCTTTGTTCGCCCTAAGTTGGCAGGGTATGCCCAGACGTGGGTCCCTTGCTCACTTTGCCACTGGATTCAAGCTAGCCTGGCTGATGAGGGCTGTTAGCCCGAAACCGGTCCCAGGATGCTTGGTTCCAGTCCAGGGAAGACACGGCTTGGCAGTTCGGTCTGGACTGTTCCCATGAGGCACAGGGTCAAGACTGATTTGCATATAGCTGTGTCTGAACTGGGGTGGCAAAGTGAGCTAAAGAATGATGATGGATTCAACCCAGATCTGTGACTGGGGGTGAGTGTTTGAAAAGTTTCAGCACTCCGTCCATCATCTCCTTGTGTTTGCTTTGTTCGCCCTAAGTTGGCAGGGTATGCCCAGACGTGGGTCCCTTGCTCACTTTGCCACTGGATTCAAGCTAGCCTGGCTGATGAGAGCTGTTAGCCTGAAACCGGTCCCAGGATGCTTGGTTCCAGTCCAGGGAAGACACAGCTTGGCAGTTCGGTCTGGACTGTTCCCATGAGGCACAGGGTCAAGACTGATTTGAATTTAGCTGTGTCTGAACTGGGGTGGCCAAGTGAGCTAAAGAATGATGATGGATTCAACCCAGATCTGTGACTGGGGGTGAGTGTTTGAAAAGTTTCAGCACTCCGTCCATCATCTCCTTGTGTTTGCTTAGTTCGTCCTAAGTTGGCAGGGTATGCCCAGACGTGGGTCCCTTGCTCACTTTGCCACTGGATTCAAGCTAGCCTGGCTGATGAGGGCTGTTAGCCCGAAACCGGTCCCAGGATGCTTGGTTCCAGTCCAGGGAAGACACGGCTTGGCAGTTCGGTCTGGACTGTTCCCATGAGGCACAGGGTCAAGACTGATTTGCATATAGCTGTGTCTGAACTGGGGTGGCAAAGTGAGCTAAAGAATGATGATGGATTCAACTCAGATCTGTGACTGGGGGTGAGTGTTTGAAAAGTTTCAGCACTCCGTCCATCATCTCCTTGTGTTTGCTTTGTTCGCCCTAAGTTGGCAGGGTATGCCCAGACGTGGGTCCCTTGCTCACTTTGCCACTGGATTCAAGCTAGCCTGGCTGATGAGGGCTGTTAGCCCGAAACCGGTCCCAGGATGCTTGGTTCCAGTCCAGGGAAGACACGGCTTGGCAGTTCGGTCTGGACTGTTCCCATGAGGCACAGGGTCAAGACTGATTTGCATATAGCTGTGTCTGAACTGGGGTGGCAAAGTGAGCTAAAGAATGATGATGGATTCAACCCAGATCTGTGACTGGGGGTGAGTGTTTGAAAAGTTTCAGCACTCCGTCCATCATCTCCTTGTGTTTGCTTTGTTCGCCCTAAGTTGGCAGGGTATGCCCAGACGTGGGTCCCTTGCTCACTTTGCCACTGGATTCAAGCTAGCCTGGCTGATGAGGGCTGTTAGCCCGAAACCGGTCCCAGGATGCTTGGTTCCAGTCCAGGGAAGACACGGCTTGGCAGTTCGGTCTGGACTGTTCCCATGAGGCACAGGGTCAAGACTGATTTGCATATAGCTGTGTCTGAACTGGGGTGGCAAAGTGAGCTAAAGAATGATGATGGATTCAACCCAGATCTGTGACTGGGGGTGAGTGTTTGAAAAGTTTCAGCACTCCGTCCATCATCTCCTTGTGTTTGCTTTGTTCGCTCTAAGTTGGCAGGGTATGCCCAGACGTGGGTCCCTTGCTCACTTTGCCACTGGATTCAAGCTAGCCTGGCTGATGAGGGCTGTTAGCCCGAAACCGGTCCCAGGATGCTTGGTTCCAGTCCAGGGAAGACACGGCTTGGCAGTTCGGTCTGGACTGTTCCCATGAGGCACAGGGTCAAGACTGATTTGCATTATAGCTGTGTCTGAACTGGGGTGGCAAAGTGAGCTAAAGAATGATGATGGATTCAACCCAGATCTGTGACTGGGGGTGAGTGTTTGAAAAGTTTCAGCACTCCGTCCATCATCTCCTTGTGTTTGCTTTGTTCGCCCTAAGTTGGCAGGGTATGCCCAGACGTGGGTCCCTTGCTCACTTTGCCACTGGATTCAAGCTAGCCTGGCTGATGAGGGCTGTTAGCCCGAAACCGGTCCCAGGATGCTTGGTTCCAGTCCAGGGAAGACACGGCTTGGCAGTTCGGTCTGGACTGTTCCCATGAGGCACAGGGTCAAGACTGATTTGCATATAGCTGTGTCTGAACTGGGGTGGCAAAGTGAGCTAAAGAATGATGATGGATTCAACCCAGATCTGTGACTGGGGGTGAGTGTTTGAAAAGTTTCAGCACTCCGTCCATCATCTCCTTGTGTTTGCTTTGTTCGCTCTAAGTTGGCAGGGTATGCCCAGACGTGGGTCCCTTGCTCACTTTGCCACTGGATTCAAGCTAGCCTGGCTGATGAGGGCTGTTAGCCCGAAACCGGTCCCAGGATGCTTGGTTCCAGTCCAGGGAAGACACGGCTTGGCAGTTCGGTCTGGACTGTTCCCATGAGGCACAGGGTCAAGACTGATTTGCATATAGCTGTGTCTGAACTGGGGTGGCAAAGTGAGCTAAAGAATGATGATGGATTCAACCCAGATCTGTGACTGGGGGTGAGTGTTTGAAAAGTTTCAGCACTCCGTCCATCATCTCCTTGTGTTTGCTTTGTTCGCCCTAAGTTGGCAGGGTATGCCCAGACGTGGGTCCCTTGCTCACTTTGCCACTGGATTCAAGCTAGCCTGGCTGATGAGGGCTGTTAGCCCGAAACCGGTCCCAGGATGCTTGGTTCCAGTCCAGGGAAGACACGGCTTGGCAGTTCGGTCTGGACTGTTCCCATGAGGCACAGGGTCAAGACTGATTTGCATATAGCTGTGTCTGAACTGGGGTGGCAAAGTGAGCTAAAGAATGATGATGGATTCAACCCAGATCTGTGACTGGGGGTGAGTGTTTGAAAAGTTTCAGCACTCCGTCCATCATCTCCTTGTGTTTGCTTTGTTCGCCCTAAGTTGGCAGGGTATGCCCAGACGTGGGTCCCTTGCTCACTTTGCCACTGGATTCAAGCTAGCCTGGCTGATGAGGGCTGTTAGCCCGAAATCGGTCCAGGATGCTTGGTTCCAGTCCAGGGAAGACACGGCTTGGCAGTTCGGTCTGGACTGTTCCCATGAGGCACAGGGTCAAGACTGATTTGCATATAGCTGTGTCTGAACTGGGGTGGCAAAGTGAGCAAAAGAATGATGATGGATTCAACCCAGATCTGTGACTGGGGGTGAGTTTTTGAAAAGTTTCAGCACTCCGTCCATCATCTCCTTGTGTTTGCTTTGTTTGCCCTAAGTTGGCAGGGTATGCCCAGACGTGGGCCCCTTGCTCACTTTGCTACTGGATTCAAGCTAGCCTGGCTGATGAGGGCTGTTAGCCCGAAACCGGTCCAGGATGCTTGGTTCCAGTCCAGGGAAGACACGGCTTGGCAGTACGGTCTGGACTGTTCCCATGAGGCACAGGGTCAATACTGATTTGCATATAGCTGTGTCTGAACTGGGGTGGCAAAGGGAGCTAAAGAATGATGATGGATTCAACCCAGATCTGTGACTGGGGGTGAGTGTTTGAAAAGTTTCAGCACTCCGTCCATCATCTCCTTGTGTTTGCTCTGTTCGCCCTAAGTTGGCAGGGTATGCCCAGACGTGGGTGCCTTGCTCACTTTGCCACTTGATTCAAGCTAGCCTGGCTGATGAGGGCTGTTAACCCAAAACCGGTACCAGGATGCTTGGTTCCAGTCCAGGGAAGACACGGCTTGGCAGTTCGGTCTGGACTGTTCCCATGAGGCACAGGGTCAAGACTGATTTGCATATAGCTGTGTCTGAACTGGGGTGGCAAAGTGAGCTAAAGAATGATGATGGATTCAACCCAGATCTGTGACTGGGGGTGAGTGTTTGAAAAGTTTCAGCACTCCGTCCATCATCTCCTTGTGTTTGCTTTGTTCGCCCTAAGTTGGCAGGGTATGCCCAGACGTGGGTCCCTTGCTCACTTTGCCACTGGATTCAAGCCAGCCTGGCTGATGAGGGCTGTTAGCCCGAAACCGGTCCCAGGATGCTTGGTTCCAGTCCAGGGAAGACACGGCTTGGCAGTTCGGTCTGGACTGTTCCCATGAGGCACAGGGTCAAGACTGATTTGCATATAGCTGTGTCTGAACTGGGGTGGCAAAGTGAGCTAAAGAATGATGATGGATTCAACCCAGATCTTTGACTGGGAGTGAGTGTTTGAAAAGTTTCAGCACTCCGTCCATCATCTCCTTGTGTTTGCTTTGTTCGCCCTAAGTTGGCAGGGTATGCCCAGACGTGGGTCCCTTGCTCACTTTGCCACTGGATTCAAGCTAGCCTGGCTGATGAGGGCTGTTAGCCCGAAACCGGTCCCAGGATGCTTGGTTCCAGTCCAGGGAAGACACAGGCTTGGCAGTTCGGTCTGGACTGTTCCCATGAGGCACAGGGTCAAGACTGATTTGCATATAGCTGTGTCTGAACTGGGGTGGCAAAGGAGCTAAAGAATGATGATGGATTCAACCCAGATCTGTGACTGGGGGT